>JAQNDB010000865.1:0-63651 GCA_029204045.2 Tillandsia leiboldiana
TGATGGATTGAAGCGGTCCTACTGCTCACCCACACCACTATGGTCATTTCCTCTCTTTTCCGTGCAAAAGAATACGTTTTTCAGATCGAAATAGTCCCTGAGATAGACTATACTTCTCGTAACAGTGGGTCGCCTCATTTGAGGAGAGCTGTTCACAGCCTGGTTATGTAGCTCTTTCGTGTTGAGGTTCAGAATAGTTAATTCCTTCACTTCAGTTGAAAGATTGAATACCATTTTCTTAATTCCAACAAAGTGCAGTGTTGTTGGTTATAAAACACAGTTTCGATAGGCTGAGAAAATCTATAGTAGGACAAAGAAAGGGCAACAAAGAGAAATGAAACAGTTGTTAGGCATTTTCGGGCGTACTTTTAAAATTAAGTGCAAGAGTATTGAGAAGATATCTATTCTTGGTCGTTCAACAGTTCACTTTTGAATTTTTAGTCATAAGTGAATTTAGGTAAGGTAAGTAGTCCCCAGTATAAATTCATAAAACATCATATCTGGCACTTGAGGGAGGTCAATCTTTTCATGTTGTTCTGGAAGCATACAGAAAAGGTACTCCCCCTCATCGATAAAGGATCGGCAATTGAGAGAGAATAGGGCGATAGCGATAGACACAGGAACTGAAATAGACTAAAAGATGACTTCCGTAGAGGAGAGGGGAAACCCGCTTAGATAGGGCGATAGCCCGGTTTTTATTGAATATCCTTTCCTGTGCTTGTCTTGTATTGAGGTATACCGAAGATATGAGTAAAAGTAGGAAAGATTATTATTATATAAATAATTAAGGTTTTTTTTTTTAGTAGGGCTTTAATTAAAAGAGTAGGACCTTCGTATGTTTCTATGACCCCCAAGACGGAGCGAGACAGATAGGCAGAGCAAGAGCTCTTTCTTAAAGTATACCCGGGCTAGCTTCTTCATTCTTCGATCAGGGGCGGGCTTCTTCCCTTATATAGGATGACATAGATAGAGCCTCCTTCTTTGATCCATTCATTGATCGAGGGGCTGTTCGCCTTTTGAATCGACAGTAGAGTAGGTTTGATCTTGCTTTCTCAATCTTTCTCTGATCCTAGCCGTCTAGTAGATCCGGCTTTATTCGGCTAAAAAGAGGTGTGTGTGGCCGTCGTATCTGCTCGCCCCCTTCTTCATTCATCCATTTAGGTCAGAATGGATCCAGGGAACCTGGCTCGGGAACAGCCCAGAAAAAACACAGTAAGAGAGTCCAATCTCTGAAATATAGCATTTGCTCTCCCTAGTAGTAAGTAGTAGTAGTAGTATCAGGTTGAGTATCTGACTTGATCCAATAGAGTCAGAACACAGAGTAGATCCAGATTCCACGTATACTTACTACGCTGTGGACTGGGGAGAGAGCTGCTCTGCGAAGCTGGGCATTCTGTGTGATTATGGAGGAACTGTATCGCCCAAAAAATAAGGGATAGGTACTTAATGAAAGGGGGAGCGGTGGGCCTTCAAAAAGGAGCGAGGGAGTGATGGGCAACCTTAGTCTATATGTTGCTCGTGAGCCGCCAAGTACCAGTCTCGCAACTGTACTGGCGTTAAAGGATCGGTCCTTCACTTGCCGATCGTTCGCGAGTCGAACTCGCTCTCTTGCCACGCCTTTCACTCACTCACTGGAGTCGGACTCATTCACTGCTGACTTTTTGGAGGATCGTTCGTTCTTCACTCTCTTGCTATTACCTGCAGGGAGCGCAGCAACCGATGATGCATATTATCATATAGAAAGAAGCGAAGCGTAGCGATTCGTACTACCGGAAAAGTGTCGCTAACCACCAGGCAATAGAGTCAGCTTACGGGGTGGGGCGCAAGCAAGCGTAGCGAATCACATAGAGTTGCCCCTACCAGCCAGAGCGCAGATAGATAGGGCGGACGAAGCGCGAAGGGATGGATGTCTGAGCGGTTGAAAGAGTCGGTCTTGAAAACCGAAGTATTGATAGGAATACCGGGGGTTCGAATCCCTCTCCATCCGCGAGGTCATAAGTTCTCTCTTGCCTTATCTATAGATAAGAACGAATCTCCTCGACTCGACTGATATGATGGATGGAATGGGTAGACGGTTGAGGTTATTGTGTGTTGATTTAGTTAGGACTTTGTCTCCCTTTCGTTATCTTCCGCCCCGGGTGGATTACCTGTGGGAGCTAAGTCGAAGATCTCGGTTGTCGTCGTGAGTGGTTGATAAACTGCGATTGCAGTTTGATTTTTGAAGTCCTGCTTAACAGACAAAGAAAACGCTAGAGACTTCCGGAGGGAGGGTGACAACCCTAATGAATCAAGTATTCAGGTGGCAGAGTTATTAGCTACATAAGCGCTCAAATTCCTTCATCCTTATTGTCCTGGCTTCTATGATCAACCCCTGGCAGCTCCAGTACGGTTTTGGCAAGGTCTTGATTGGATGGTACCTATAACCAGACCCAACTGTTGCAGTACTTGAGAGGAAAGAGAAAATCCTTCTCTTTTGAAAGCCTGCTACTTAAGCTGCCTGAGCTAACCCAACAGCAAGCCGAGCAGCGTCAGATGCCTGAGCTGTTTACAATGTTTTTGCCGAGCGTCAACCTTACTAATTAGCAAGAATTTCCTGAGCAAGTGGAGGCTAAAGAAGTCAGTGTTGTTGGCTGAGCCCTATCTTGCTACCTCCAATCCCTCATTTTGAATTATAGCTACCCACTGCTACTGTTTATGCTTATGCTACCATTGGTGCCTTTGCTTCCCGTGCTTCTTCAACAGGCAGATTGCTTGAGTTGTTAGCCCTTGTGTGGAATCAAACTCCCGATAGCCTGACAGCTTTGCCTTATTTTCTTTCTGGGGAATGCTTGACTCACAAATCGGGTTATGGCGAGTCCTATCTCAATCTTTTCCTCACAAGGCCTATAGTTATCTCTCTATCCCGGCCCTGGCTTTGGCTAATAAAGCGAATGCTTTTCTTTCCGGAGTAGGGGCTTTCAACTTCTTCCCGTCTCCATCTTCACTCAGTATCAAAGTGCTTATTCGGCCGGCTTTCCACCTTTCTATTCACGAAGCTATTATTACACAATCAAAGCCGAAGAAAATGTTTTTTTTGCCAATTACAAAGGGCCAGAGAAAGCCATTTCTTTCTCTATAAGCTTCAATGGTGCGAAGGGGAGCGGTGAGGTGGGCCCCTGACTTTGATTTTAGGCTTTTCGACCAGGCGGAGGAAGCGACAGCTAGCTCGACCAGCCCTTGATCCATTCCCTGTTAGATTCTCGAAGGTCGGGGTATTGAGGCTTTGAACTTCCTGGATCAATAAGCCAGTCGGTAGTTGAATAATCCATCCACACTTAGTGGTCGGTAGCCATATACCCTCCCTTTCTTCATAGTATTTGAGCTTTCTCTTCCACAAAGTAAACAGGGGAAAAGCTAAGAGCTTTGCGATGTGCAAAGCGGGGGAAGACCATCCAACAGCTCTTTTTGCCCTTTCAACTCAAGAGTAGGCAGCACACGTAGCCAAATCAACGGAGCCGCCAGCTGCGAAGAGCTGGCCGAACCTTAAAGCAGTCTTCGCTCTCAGCCCTGTCTTAATCCGATTATCGGCCTAATTTTAAAGCATTGATTCGGGCATTTGTCTCTTTGCGTCTCGCAAACATCTGTCCCCATCCGTTCCTCAAACAGCTGCACGTGTCGGATCTCATAAACCAAGAAAGAAGTATTTGACACAGTTTTCCCCGCGCCCTGACCTGAACATAACCTTACTTAGTAAAAAAGTAGGATTTAGTATTGTTGTGATGGCATAAATTCGTAGACCACGTATGTTTGTGCCCAGCGAGGGGACGACACAGACTCTGTAGACACTCAGTGACAGGAACAATATTCCCTTTTTCACCTGCATTCAAGCCCACGGACACATAAGTATCCTGCTCTATTCATAGCGGACATGTACCCAGAATAATCTAGCCTGACATTAAGTGTTCCAGTCTTTCAATCTTCTAATTCCCAAACCGCCCTCTGTTTTCGGTCTGCAGACGAGTTCCCATCTCACCGCGTGCATTTTTTTCAGTAGCTCCGGTCCACTCCAGAGGAAATGGCACATCATGCTTTCCATTTTCTTCAGCGAGGCTATTGGAATAAAGAAAGCAGCAGTCCAGTAGACTTGGAAGCTAGAAAGAACAGTTTTAACCAATTCCAGTCTTATTAATAATAAAAGATCAAAGTTTCGCTTTCCATCCAGGAAACCCTTTCTTTACTTTATCTATCAGAGGTTCACACAGTGATTGATCGAGTCTAGAAGTAAATAAAGGCAGACCTTTGATGTCATTTTGAGGGATCCTTCAGTTACACCCAAGTGGTTGAGTAATAGGGCTTTATTCTGCTCATTAGCTCCAAAGAAAGCTTGACTCTTTGTCTGGTTAATCTCCAGTCCCGACTGATCAGAGAAGCCCTGAAAGGAGGGATTGTTGCCATATGCGCTGAAACATCCCGTGATTCCCCCCGTCGCCCGACATCCTCCCTCCAAAGAATCAAACCTTTTGGGGGTAGAGAAATGAGTTGATTTCAAGATGGGTTCGATTCCCGTATGGTAGTTAATCCTTGGAATCGGGAGTTGCATCCTCCACCGGTGACTTCGACTGAAGATGGGTTTTAGGAAGATGAGTGGAGTCTTACCACCAGCTAGTCATTCCTCCGGGGAAGCCCATTTCCCCCACCCCCCCCCCCCCCCCCCCCCCCCCCCCCCCCCCCCCCCTAATCCACGGAATAGCATTCTTTATATAGTGCCAATGTATATGAAACGCGAGTACGTATTTCCGGGAACCCATACCCCCCACCCAGGTGAAAGAAATGCTTCATCTGCTATATAATATCTTTCTTTTTCCAATGATAGTTAGTTATATAAAGTTTCATTTGCAATTCCTTTTGACCATAAACCTACCTTGTTCCGAAATTCATTACATCCGGGACTATAGGAGCAGCTGAAACTGGCAGTGGTTTTTCAGCATCAATGAGTCGACTGCTTTTTATATGACCTTTGCTTTTAGCTGCTGATGTCTGACGACAATGACTGCCTCACCTGATGATACATAGCACTGAATTGGATTAGCGGACACAGAGTCATGTAAAGCGAGTGGAAGGGTCAGACCATCAAGTGGATTATCATGTACATAGGAAGAAGGGGCTAACGCATGCCTAAACCGACCTGTCTTTCCTCTCCCTTAGCGATCGAGCCTCACTTCCGCTCTCCTTCCCTAACGGCTAGTATAGTACGACCTCCTAACGGTCTCCTTCCCTTTGGTCGAGCACGAGCCTAATCTATCCCCTCTTTGCGTCAAACTTCTATGTGGGCTGCGCCCTCCTCTGATTCTACCTATCCACCTGGATTTTGGGGTCTCATGCCATGGTTTTCATAGATACGAAATCAAAATATTATTATAAGGGCGACTCACTCATTGAGGAAGGAAGCCCAACTCGCCGACCTCAATGGACCAATGGGCCACTCCTCGATCCTTCTGACCCTGACTAATCAATCGGCTTGGAAGTAGGAAGGGAGATGCCATGACAAACTCATCCAATCAAGCTCGTCTGGGAATCTTTCTCTGACTTGTCCTTCGGGGAAGGGAGCTAGATTCGTAGAAATCGAGAAGAATGGCAGCCCTAAAGTCCTAACAGGATAGGGTGCCAAGGAGAGGGTTTCATTGAAGAAGTCATAGTGCGGAGAGGAGCTCACCTTCATCTAAAGAGGGAGCCTTGAAGCCAAAGCCATCTTGGATCAATTGGGAACTTCATCGGGCACGCACCTTTCATCGTGAATGATTATGCTCAGGGAGCCCCAACTATAGCCATTTCCTTCCATAAACAACCACGGACAAGAGAAGTAGCCCCAGTCAGACAGCAAAGTCGCAAAGGTAAAGGGAGAGAGATAAGGGACAAAGGTAAGGTGACGAAGGTAATCCTACTACAGCACTAAGACTAATTCAGTCTAATTGGCGACTATTCCTAGTGCTACTCCTACAGCTTCCCTTACGCCAAAGTTAGTAATGTCTAGATACCTTATATAGGCTTCATCCCACTTCATCCTACCAACTATACTGATATAAAGCCGTTCTATAAAAATTTATTAATTTATGTAAGAAATTTTCCACCCTATCTCTACTTCTGCTAACGAACGCTAGAATTGGGATATCGAGAAAGAGGGTAGACCTTAGAGGGTTCAACAAAGAAAAGCAAGAAAAGGGTCCGTTTGAGAAAAATCTCCGGTAGTTGCCTGAACTCTGCCCTTATCCGATGTTGTTTAGCCATCAGAAGAACTGGAAAAGCTCGAAAGGACCGTGAATTGATTTGATCCCTTTTTCCTAGTCTCCGATCGATTTCGTACCCTCACTATAGAGGGAATTCTCTCTTTCCGCTGCAAAGGCACTCGAGGGAGTAGGATTGACCACCTCACGGGGTTACGTTGGTAATCCGCCCTCTATGATTCCCTCACGCCAACACAGGAGCACGTCAACACAGGAGTTGGGCGGTACACTCATGCATATTTAGCTCTTGGCTCTGGTTCCCTACTGTGTACTCTCCTAGGTCTGTCAGCTGACGTCCGAAGAAAGGGTACATATGTGCATCGACAACCGTCTCTTCGATTTGAAATATGCTTTGCATACGACCCCAGTTTCCTCTTTCGCCATGCTATCCTCGTTGGCAAAGGGGTGGGTTAGAGCGAGCGCTGGCAGAGCGCAATGCTGATCAAACAGCCTGGGATACTCGCCGCTTCGGTCTTTCGAGCATTGGCGAGATCTCAGCTATCGGGCAAAGAATATCTCCAACTATTACAAATACCGGATTTGAGGTGACCACAGGTTGCTGTGGAGGGTCTATTTCAATGACACCATCATTTTATAACTTTTGGATCTGATTTTGTTGAACCCAACATTCTATCGGATGACTAATAACCCGATGGAATTAGCAGTATTTTGGATCTCCTACTCGTCCCACCTCATCCGGTCTCTTAGGTTCGGGAAGCTCGATCAACCCTTGCTCTAAAAAAGATGTGAAGAAATCTTCAACATCCTAATTTCGATGAGTATCGTTAAGTAATATTCTTTTTCTTTTCGCACCTGAATCAATAGCAGTTTCTTTACCTTTTTATTTTTCTCCATCTTGCGATAAAGTAATCAACAGACTCGTGTTGACGCTGCTTGGCTTCCGAAAATTCTGTCACGCTTACACTCCTGTGGGTACTGTAGAAGTGTTTGTGAAACCGAGCTACAAGGCTATCCCAATCTGGGATTAACCCAGGAGGCAGCTTGCTATACCATACAAAGGCATCTCCTTCGAGTGATTGCAAAAATTGTCGAAGACATAATGCTCCATTCTTAGAGGTCTCTCCGCAACGGGAAAGAAAGTGTGCCAAGTCTTGCTCTGGCAAGCTCAAAGCGTTGAACATACAGAATTGAGGCATTACATACCCAGGCGGAAATGGTACACTATCGATCCAAGTCGGATAGGGTTTACCGATACCGATAAGATGGACGAGACACGTGGTGATGGAAATCTTGAACGTTCTTGAGAATGAAATCTCGCAGCATTAAATAGTAATACTATTCGGCATTGTTTCGTAATCCGGGTCATTTTTAGAAGCCGGATTTACCCCTTTAGTTGATCGTGAGCGGGTCTGGTGAAGTTTGGGGAATTGGCATCATAGGTGGTGGTGGCATTTGGGGTATACTACCCAAAAACGACGGAAGAGGTGCCCTCGTTGGTTGTTGGGTCTGACCAACCACTTGTTGAGCTTGGCCCGCCACTTGTTGGGCTTGATTGTTCACACCAACCATACGTGCCGTCAAATTGGCAGCTTCAGCTTCTTTTTCTTCCAATCGCCTCTGCAGTTGTGCCAGCTCTTCCTCTATAGTGTTGTTAGCAGGTGGAGGAACAAAGTTTGATGTGGAGGCAGAATCAGCTGCTGCGACCATAACTGACACCGTTTTAGGACGTTGGATACACTTCTCGAAGATGGAAGTGGAGTGATTTCCGGAGAGATAACCGGGGTAAAAGCCGGAGAGGAACCTGATGAGGGTATTACCGGGAACTCCTCCTCAGCAAAAATCTTTAGAGAGAAAAAGGGGTTTGGAGATGAGAGTTATGGTCCACTAAAGAGGGGTTTTCTCTTAAGGTGGCTTTCTTTTGTATTTTCCATTCTCAACAAGTTCTCTTCTTCTTCTGCTTCGATGCACAGGATCTGCTCATCAGGGTTTAACAAGGCCTTACTAAAAGCTCGTAATCCGGTAATTCCAGAATTATTACAAGTAAGATAGGGCCCTATCTTACTTATAATAATTAAGGGGCTCGACCCTTGATGGATTTCTGCGTGACATAAGTGATGTCGAACTCTGATAACAACAGCTGCCATCGAGCAGTCCTTCCTGATAGTGCTGGCTTCTCGAACAGATACTTCAATGGGTCCATCCTGGACAAAAGCCAGACTTGGTAGGCTAGCATGTAGTGTCTAAGTCTCTGCGTGGCCTAGACAAGCGCAAGGCACGCCTTTTCAAGCGAAGAGTATCTAGACTCATAGCCCCCTATGTTGTAAGTGGTAAGGGGAGAGTCTTACTCAGATAATAAAAAGCCCGCTCTTTAAGGCTGACTTTTATTCTAAGGCCGTATCATCATGCTGTCCTAATACGCATCCCATCGACGTATCGGCCACCGATAAATATAACAACGGGGCCTTCCCGGCGTTGATGGGACCAGTACTGGTGGGTTCATCAGGTACCGCTTAATCTTATCGAATGCTCTCTATCTTTCTATAAAAAAAGCCCTTTCCCCTTTCTCTAAAAGGTAAGCTCGCTCCACCCCTTCGACGAATTCTTTCGCAGCAGCTTGAACTGAACCCGGGCTATCAACGTGAACGAGAGAAAAACAAACCCCATTACTCGATCAGGGGATCTAAGCCACTGCTCTATTCCCGACTCGAAATCCATATAGGACTTTAAGGGAGAACTGCTCTCTCTATCTCAGCTGCTTTCCCTACTATACTAACGGCACAAGAGGCACTTTTTCTCTAAAGCCTATTTCCTCTCTCTGATCTCCAAACCCCCGGTACTGGAAGCTGCAGCTGACCTGGCCTATCTTCTTGATCCACTAGTACCGAACAGAATAGACTGAAATAGGGCGTACGAAAAGGGGAATCTTTCTCTGAACTGCCTACTCTCTTCCCGAAACTACCGCAAGTTACTCTTCTCTGCCCCCTATTAGAGAAGGGCCTCCTCGCTTATTGACTTGAACCACTGACCTTTAGAGCGAACCTATAGGACAAAAGGAACTTAACTAAACTAACGGCACCTGACAAAGAGCAAACAGCTTATCTCAACTACTTGACTTGAGTCCCAGTACTAAAAGACGTAACTTCCGGAGTTTCCCTGAGAGAATAGCAAGGCGTCGAAAGCAGGGAGAGAGGGAGATCCGTAGTAAGAGCTCCCCTTCCTTATGGCAGGAGGTTTCAAACATCTTCTCTTGTATTCGAATCCGGTTCATCCCTCCGTTCATTTATTGACTGGAGTTCCTGGCTTGTCGAGGTGGGTGGGCATAGTTGAACATAGCATTTGCCGGAAAAGACGGGAGGAGCAATGGATCCCCTACTTTCACCTGCATAAAAAAATCTTCATGATGTTGAGGGAGAGCTTCGCAGGGTTGACGAAGGTATTCAGAGAGCCAAAGAGGAGATGTCTACCATCCGGACTCGTCTGAACGTCTTAGTGAATCAGAAGAAGGTGATTACAAAGATGAAAAAGAAAGCGGAAAAGGCTTCGTTAAATTGACTAGCAGAAGAGCGTCGTCAAGCACAAATTAATGTGCTTAAGTCGGAACAGTTCATATCTTTTTATACTTTACAAAGTATTTGTGATGGGATGTGAACGGTATTTTGAATGTGGTGAATTATAAGTTGAATAACTTATACATTTGAGCCTGTGTGGAACAAAGGCGCATCACCGTCTTCATCTGACGAAGCTCCTTCGTCTGGGTTATCTCTTTCTGCCTCATTTTTCGCTTGAGCCTGGCCTTGTTCTTCATCTCGCACACAAGAAAAGAACTTGGAAGGACTCCAGGATGTTCCTGTCAGAGTTGGGATTAATTTAAGGATGTCACCAGCAGGGACATCCAATCCTGACCTTGGTTCTGTTTCCACACGGCTGACATCACCTTCAATAACATGTATCTCAAATTAGTCTAAGTCATACAAAGATAACTCAGTTCATTCTAAGTCTCTATACGAAATAGAACGATTGACTCATACCACCTAACACTTCATCAGGAACATTTGTGATTGACGAAGGAATTGTGTTCTCTTCGTTGGAGGGTTCTGCTTCGTCTGCAGCAGATGACCCTCCTACATACAACCTCTGTCTCCTTTCTTTTAGACGAGTCTTCTACTACCGAGTCTACTCCTGTCAAAAAATCATATTCTAAGAATAAACTAAGAATCATTTTTTGAAATTCAAACTTTGAAGTACCTTCTCCTTTGCTAAGCTAGACCTGATTTGCGGTTTTATGACCTCTTCTCCTGGGACCAGCTTCGTCAAATTCAGCAACGGGAGCCCGAGAGGGTTGACCAGAACCAGAGGCATCAGGAGCATTGGAAGTTTCATTCCTGACAATCTCATGCTGATCCGTCGATCTTGGAGAGCCAACTGGAGTTTGATCCTCTGTTGTATTCCGAGCTGTCTCCCTTTCTTTTTCTTCGGCATTTACACCCCCTATTTGAGTAAGGCTGGAAAGTCTCCTCCAACATCAAACCTTCCGCCCCAATATTTAAGTAAGTGGCCGGCCATCTAGATTCTCTTTCAACTTACTATTCAAGTCGAACTGATCTCTTTTATGCATTCAGCAAACTCCGCCACTTATGCAGGTAATACCTTTCCGGAAAATAAATTCTCTTTGCTCTGAGCTGGAATGTATTTCACATATGTTAGTTCCTTGGCTTTGAAAGGGTGATTTCAATATGATTTTGGACTGGAACATAAGGCTGAAAAGCGGGGAGGTCAAGATTTTTCCTTGTCACAATCTGTGAGATTGTTCTGTGACTTTACCTCCCGTGCTAGGCTTTTTGACCTTGGATTCACTGGACCTCATTTTACCTGGTGTAATAACAGGTCCGAGGAAGCCAGGGTCTGGAGCCGTATTGAGCGCTGTCTGGCGAATGGTGACTGGATTTCTTTATTTCCTGATGCTAAAGATAGATTAGTTAAACATCTTCAAAGAAGTGGTTCGGATCATGCTCCTTTGCTCCTTAACCTTTTTATTAAAATAAAAAAATTCTTATTTTTTTTAGTTTTGAACTCTTTTGGTTAGAATATGAAACTGTTCACAATTTGGTTAGGGATGTTTGCTCTAATGTTTTGTATGATGATGCCTTCTCTGATCTTCTTGCTAATGGGGAAAGATTGGAGTGAAGTTTAGTATGCTTTCTAAGATCAGAGGAGGAAGAGAATGAAGGTGTGGGCGAGAAGGAGGGTTTCCAACCCTCCTTAGGTGAGGGAGAAAGGCAAACTCCTATCAAAGTGAAAGAAATTACGGTAGTCTTGAGGTTTATATGGTGGTGTTCGGGATCTTCCAAGAGTTTGAGTCTATCCGCCATCCACATGCTCAAGAGTAAAGGGCTACCTTTGAAAGCAATGTTTTCATCTTTATAAACTTCATCAAGACTATTAAGGGTTTCAGCTAAAGCTACTCTTATGATGTTTCTTCTTGAAAAAGACCGGGTATCAATTCTACTAAGCCTATGTCTCCCTTGCATGGTTCAGTAAAGACAAGGTACAAAGCTATCATGCAAAAAGAAAGTGCTCGGAAGCGGTGTTTTTGGTAATCTTTGTCTTCAGGATGTGCTTTATAGAACAAATCAAGAAGTAGTAGTAAGAGAATAGAATCAGCTTGAATGATTGACTTGGCTTTCTCAATAGAGAGTCCAAAAACGGAGCGTACCGTAGGTACATATGCCTTGGGGATGGAAGGAATTAGCACTTTTCCGTCTTCTAGTGGACAGAGCTGCTGGGCAAAAAATTCTTCAATTGTTGGGTTTTGCAAAGTTCATCCAAGCTAAAGCGGAAGAGATGCTCTTCGGCATCCCTAAACCGTGCTCAAAATCCTGACACTCTGATTTGGAAGGAGTCCACAACTGGTAATTTCTCATCTCAAAGCGAGTACAACATGATGGTGGAAGAAGAGAATTTGAGGATAACGAACTTGTAAGGCAGAGTATAGCTTGAAAGCGAGTGGCATTAGAGCTCCTTTGGGGTGTCACTTTCATAAGATGTCTGATTCTATTGGGTACACACATCCGTGCTCCTTAGACCTCAAAAATGGCCCCATGATGAATTGAATCGCCCGACTTCAGAAGAGGATTCACCATTCTTCCGCCTCGACGGGGCCTGGACGTGCGGGCTCTGATCCCTGGATGGTGCGCTCTCTGTCGACATACTATCTGAATTGCTCCCATTATCAGCCCAACCAGCATTTATTTTCCATAGACCCCAAAAAAGTCTTCCTCTCTTCCTTCTTCCCCGCACTCTTCTTCCCTGACCCCGAACTCGAACCCCTCCAACAACAACTGGCTCAAAGGCAGCAGGAAAGGAAGATCAAGGGATTGCTAGAACAAGAGAAGAACTAGTTAAAAGGAACTATCATAGGACTGCTTATGGATGCGAAATAGGTCTGCGGGGACCTCCTTATCAAACCCCAGGGAGAGCTTTTTCGGGTTTGGGAGTAGAGATAAGGGGAGTGCTTTGGGTGCCAGTAACTTGGTCGAAGCCTGGGGCAAGGGCCCCGATCGAGTCTTTATCCTGAAAAACCCCAACGACGACGCCACTATCGGCGACACTGACACCGACGTGGGCCCCACTTCCTTGGCCTCTGCCACCTTTCAACTTCGAAGAACTCGAAACTTCCGGGTTTCCCTAAATTCTGAGTCTCTTTGCCTTTGGCATCTTTTTTCTTATCCTTTCAGTTATTTGATAGTAGTGGAAGTGGAAGTGGGGGTGATGGGGGAGTTGTCTTTGGAGGTGGATGTGGACTTGGCCTTCTTCTTATCGGATCGGAGAATGTTCACCGAGGGATCGGGGGCTGTTGGAGGAAATACAGCATGAGGGGCTGGAAGTGTCGGATTTCTTGGAGGAGAAAAATCGGCCTAAGAATACCTTTTTTTCGGTCAAAATTGAATTATTGAAATAGGTTTTTGATTATGGGATTTAGTGTCTTCTTACTTCTTTACAGCCAACGCATAGAGGCATGCAGGGCTGGCCTGTGGACTATAGCATGAATGGAGACTGATGTAGAGGTTGGACTTTGGAGACTGTACTTTTCTTTTTTTCTTTTAGCCTGGTTAGAAAAAGGGAAGATTGCAGTGCAATGATAATATTTTGACACGTAATGCATATTCCAAATATTTATCATAAACGGAGGAAATCAATTAGGAGACAATCTAAGAGGGGCCATCTGCTCTAGTCTCTGATCATGTGGATGTCCCAATCTTCTATGCCATGCCTACCATGAAATCTTGTCCACCTCTTTATTTGAGGACTCAAAAGCAGCAGAGAAAGATGAAGATTAAAAAGAAGACGAAGCTGCCATGGCCAAGTAGTATAGCCCCTCTCACTACCACTCCCCAGACTGGAACATTGCCAAAAAACAAGGTTTGATGTAATTAAACAAGACTAAAAGGAGCCCTTGATCCTTTGAAGGACTAAGCCCTTGAACCAACAATTGTTATAAGGAAGTTCCTTCTCGGTTTCGCATGCCAATAGGCAACTGCTCTATTTCGTATCATCCCACCCAGACCTATATGCTATTTCACCAACGATCATCTAATTCCTGAAAAAGGCAGACCTACATATGGGATCCTGACCATACACAAAAATAGGATGACCTATGATATAAGGCTTTTCCTTCGTTTCACTTTCCAGCACAAAGCCCAATTGGAAAAGGGGAGCGGGTCTGAGGAAAAAATCACGGCACATTCAAACTCATCGCTGCAGGATTAGTTCTCTCATACGGATCAGCCTAGGGAATGTAATCTCATAGCACATTCAAAAGCGAAGCTAGAGACAAAAGATCTTCTTTCTAAAGAGTTTGCTTTTGGCAGGTCAGAACTCTTATATGTCCATCCAATATTTCACATACATGGTATCAGACAGAGCAATCTGATCAAATGAATCCAATGATCTCTATCCTTATCCCTCTGAGCGCTAAAGCTAAAGCCTGGTGAATGATAGGAGGGCGGTGTTTATTTATTGGTGTGTTCTATTCTTGTCTTATGGAGGGGGTCTTCGTTTAGTCTATTGGTATGGTATTCTCTCAGTCTATTGTTGTAGTTAGTTGAGCTTTTCTGCTGGAAGGTATCAAAGGGTGCGTACTGCTCTTTTTACTAGTCTGACTTCTTATCGGTCGTGGCTGATTGAGCTGGTTCGCGTAACTGCGAGACGATTAGGTTCGTCCGTGACGCTTCTGGGCGGTGCCCCGGATCCCTACGAGCAGAGATCCGCTACGCCCACCCGTAGCCCTACTTTCGACCTGTTTCCAGCGCCTTTTGCAGATAGATAAACAAACTTCTGGTCTTGCCTAGGTTTATGGAAGAAAGGTTTATTCTTTGAATCTGATGGTGACTTTTTTTCCACTGCTATCGTCTGGTGTCTACAATATTACAACGTGCAACAAGAAGAGAGTAGAATAGGAAAAAGAATTTCTTATTCTCATCTACCTCTGTTGTAATATTCTCGAATCCCTAAGAGTGATGTGGAGAGATGAAAGTGTGGGTGCCCACAGTGGCGACTCCACTGGGGATAGAAAAGGTAGACTCCAATGTGTCCATGGCTATTTCCAAACAAAGACCCAATTCAATGAGCTTGACCTGCACACACTTGCACTTTTTTCGCCCCCCGGCGGATTCTAGTTTCGGACGCCTGACCCACTCGGCCTGTGCTGTGACCGCGACCAGTTTCCTCCACCCCACGGACCAGTACCCATGGCCCACTCCAGACCATGAGATACGTCAAGGGGAGCAACCGCGCTGATGACCAAGGTAGGCCACCTTAAATAGCCCATCTTGAGAGGCACAATGTGTGACGCCCCACTTCCCCGGGGGTCACCCATCCTAGAACTACTCTAGCTCTAGCACGCTTAACTCTCATGTTCCTCTTGGATCCTGCTACCATCCAAAATGCTATAGCCGGGTTAGAGATTTAGTCCTATTATATCATTTATATATAGGACTAATCCAAATTCCGGGGGTGTCACATTCTTCCCCCCTTTAAGCCCTGACGTCCACGTCAGGCTCAAGCACACTCACAAGCACCAGGCGATGTGAGACTCGTCTCGCTAGCCTTAGCCGACCTTGTGAGGAGCTGCACTCCACTCACAACGGTCATTAGCCGGGGAGCCTCGCTCTACCCGCTATATAACCCTGGCTCAGCCGAGACTCATCTCACATTTCCGGCTGGTGAATGGCTCTGATACCAACTGTGACGCCCCACTTCCCAGGGGGTCACCCATCCTAGAACTACTCTAGCTCTAGCACGCTTAACTCTCATGTTCCTCTTGGATCCTGCTACCATCCAAAATGCTATAGCCGGGTTAGAGATTTAGTCCTATTATATCATTTATATATAGGACTAATCCAAATTCCGGGGGTGTCACACAATGGGAGCTTCCTGCCCCCAAGCCTTACCGGAGTTTTAAGGAGACACTTAGCCACACTAGAGAGCTTAGAAATTTCCCATAGGTCCACCCTGTCTTGTGTGACTGCGTGTGCTTGTTAGATTGCAAGGGGTTCTATGTTGGGCCCACTCTTTTTCACCTTAGGAAAATTTACTTATAGGCTGTGTTTCTGGGCACTATGATGGACCTTTAGAATAAATAGGGGAGGGCTTTGAATTAAGCCCGATGCGTGAGACTTAGGATCCAATACAACTTGAGCCCATAAGGATTATGACTAGACCGCTATAAGTTATAGCAATTGTGTGCAATTCAAAGCCATTCTTAGAATCATTGGACCCCACGGAGCGGTTTATGGATTCAACCCATCTTTTCAGGGCCTTGAATTAAGCCCAATCTGTGGTTTTGTCATACAATAAGATCCAATTTGTTTGGACTCGTTAGGTTTGGTTTGGCCCATTACCTTTGAGTGAGGCCTAACGTGTACACCTCTTGTCATGAAGATGTGATCTTATCCACCGATGGGTCTTGTTCTAAGCCCAATCCTCTCGTCTTAGGGCCATAAACCTTAACTCCTTTTTGGTTGACAACCTATGTTGGGCTGACTAAGCCCACTATCCTACCTAATAGGGTACCATCTTGTGTCGGGTTAAGGCTCCACCTCATGTTGGGTTAAGGGCTTAGTTGAACCCAATTTCTTCACTTGTAGTCTAGGGCTTTGCCTGGCATTGGGCTTCGATATAGCTTGCTTTTCTGGTCTTGGATTAAACCTCTGCTCTCCTAATTCAGTCTATAGGCTTTGGTTTAGGTTCAATCTTAGTTGGTTGTTTAGCTTAGGTCCATCAATCAATCTCTCAAAAACCAACCCTTAAGCTGAATCTATATGGGGCCTTGTGTTAGGCCTAGCTTGTGTAGGCTATCTTTCACCTATGGTTTAACCCAAACTTGAAACTCTTGGGCTTAGGCCCAAAATTCCTTGAGGGTAGTGAGGCTTAGATTCCATAGAGTTCAACCTGCATTGGGCTTTAGTTAAGCCTACATCCATTTGTGAATAGGATCTTTTATGTAGCCCAACTCATAGAGAGTTATGTCACTTGGTCTGAACCTATTTATTCTATTCCTATGATTGTTCAGTGATGGGTTTTCCCCTTTTAGGATTAGGTTTCTATCCCATATCGTGTTGTGCTAAGCTCATTTCTCTTATCTTATTAGGTTTTACCTTTTGTACTCTGTGGACGTTCAGATTGCATACCATGCAAGTAATTCATTATCCACACATGTCATACATCTTTCATATAGGATGATCTTAGAAAGCACCTAAGTGTTGGACATTTGCATGATACAGGTAAACCATAGCCTAGAAAGAAGCAGGCAAATCGCTCATTATATAAAATAGAACCTACCTCGGAAAACGACTTTCGAAAACTATTACTGCAGATCGACATCGGAGGTGGCCCAAACCTAGGCTGTGACACCTTCCTGTTGAGTACACAATTAAGACTTGAAGTTCGTTTACACAGTATGAGAAAGACAATTCTAAAGAATGGGACTAAGTCTTAAGCAAATGAGATCATTTTCTTTAATATAGCATCAACATAACAATAATATTATATTAAAGCGATATGGGCATTTATCCCATCTATCCACCGAGAAAAACACCTGCGTTACACTTAAAGTTCGCGCGCTTTTTTATTCAAAACAAAAATACATTCTATTATGAAATGAACTTCTTATCAGTGCCCCCAACATCGCACCAAACCTCCCGCAAAACCGAATTCCTCTCTGCCCTCTGCTCGACAACGCAATTTCCATGCTCACAGCCAGTTAGAGCACCAAAATCCACCCCCGTCTTTCTCTTCCAACTCACTCTCGTGAATGTCCTTCCCAAATCCTAGCGTGACGTGGATGATCCGCCGAATCCATTGCTGACTTCACCACGATCGATTAGGTGAAACGGTTCTTGTTTTTTCATACAGGCTGCGTGGTGATAGTACTCACTCAGATTGTGTGTGCCAGCCTCTCAATTCGTGGTCAACAAGGTTCTACGACCATCCTCAAGCAAGTGTCCCAACCACCGACAGCGAGGAAAATTTGCCATGGAGTCTCAAGCCTCATCCTATATGCAAGATCTCGTCCCCTCAGAAGTAAAAGGAGAGCCAATCCAGGCGACATGATACTTAAGGGCAGCATGATACTTAACGCTTCGACAGGGCTTAGAATTACTTACAAACAGGCATTGCGGGGCCCCCTTAGGTCAAGCTCTGCTAAACAGAGTACTACTCAAGGGATAGTCTCTGAACAGCCCTTTTTCTCGTTCTCGGAGGGAGAACTATCAAAGAAGCCTAGGACGCGATAAAGGGATTCCCAGAGTGGAAGGACCACCCCGGACCAGTCACCGAGTCTAAACCAAGCTGTCATTGACCAATCAGGAGAGTCCCTGAATGACATCATTAGTCACCTTCCTCCAGAAGTCTCACTCATATCATGGTCCGGGCAGTTCAAAAAGCTCCTTATTAGAAAGTATGGGATAAGCGATGCTCCTCTCAAGTACATAGATTGGCATCCTGTTTTCCCATGCTTGAATTGCTTCTATATAACCATCTTTGTCCTTATCTGCTAGCTCTCTTTCCCTCTCAGCCAATATAGAATGGATCTGAGTGTTCTCAGCCTGTAGTTGGAGTACTTGATGCCTTAGTGACTTTATCAGTACTTTTCCAATGGTACAGAGTCCAGATAAGTCTTTTATATCGATTGGCTCAGTATCCACCAACCACTATGGATTTTAACCAAAAAAGAATTTAGCCTTCTCTGGTACCTTCCAAGACAGAAGTACACATCACAGGAAAAACCCAAAAACAGAAGCGGAAGAGGAAAGACTGGTAGATGGCTAGCAGCAAAGTAAGCTTATAGTTCCTTTTGGCACAACAGGGTAAGTGGTCAACTCTATCTCCTTCTCTCTCTATTCATTCTCCTTTCCAAGAACACCCCCAAAAATTAGAGAGACTTGTCGGAAATCGCCGGTTGGGTTGGTCCAACCAAGAGAGACGTGGGATGCAAAGATTCGAACCAAACAAGCACATAGAACGATTTGAACCAGTAACAGCAACCAACCGATTGTGAGGGCTGGCCGAGCAAGGAGCACAAAAGATCGGTAACTGTTGCTGTCGTTACAAGCCTAAGGACAGAGGGTGGCTTTCGGGCGGGCTCGCTTAGTGCGGCTCGGCTCGGTAAAGTAAGAGAAGAATGCAGAATAAAAGGATGGATTAATTTGCCAAGCAAAGGTGAAAGGTGGGTATAGGCTTCGGAAGCATAAAAGAAATAGCCTAAATCTTCCTCAGAAAGGGGCCAAAAAGCATACACACTAGTCTAGACTGATTCGCTCGCTCGGGCATTTAACCCTCGCTTCACGAAACAACGACACAGACTACAAAAAAAGAAAGACATTCAACCCCCCCGACCCCCCTATCCAAGGGGTAGGCTCCCAAAGCACATTGCGCCATCTCCTTCTAGACTCTTCTGGAAGAGAAAAACAAGACACTGTCAGTAAGCGGCTAAAGTGGAACAGACTACGCGAAGAACAGGTACTTGAAGAAGCATAGACACTCGCCGTGTGAAGACCCGAAACTCCCACTTATGGAGCCCTGTTTCATCTACAGCTTCCGGAGGCCTATGTGGCGTGTTGGTGGGATTTTTGCACCAATTGGACATTAGGGATGGACTATGTGTGTTAAATGGATCACGAGAGTGGTCTGATGACCCCATCGGAAGTTTAGAAGTGGTTCCGCGCGCAATGGATATTAAAAAGGGACTCAGCGTGAAGTTTGGATCAAGGAACACCCTTCTGGATGCTTTCGGCAATTTTTAGAGTTGGAATTTGGCAAATCGGACTCCGGATTTGGACTCAGTGCGCGAAAAAGGTCAAAATGGGCTATTTACATGCATTTTTCGGAGGTTGCTACAGTAAAATTACTGTTCATGGCCGGAACAGTGTTTCCGGCGGCGGCGGCGGCGGCGGGCAGCGGCAGCAGCGGCGGAGCGCGGCGCGGGCAGGCGCGGCCAGGTGCGCGGTCCACCGGGGGGAGCGTGCACCGGTCGCGGGCCACGTGGCGGATCCCGGTTGGGCCGGCGCGGGGGCGCGGTCCACGGGAAAAGGCGCGGTGCACGGTGGACCGGAGGGTGACACGTGGCGGCTTATGATTTGACGGTGCTGTGGACCGGGTCCACGGTGTGTGTGTGGGTGGCCTCGGGGCGCGTGCCTGGCAGGGGGGCGCAGGCGGCGCTGACAGCGCGCACGTGGGCGTGGCAGCGACGCGTTGACTGGGTGCGTGCCACGTGTCGGCTGTGCAGTGAGCCACGTGTCGTGCAGTGGACGGTCCGGAGTGCTGTCGCCTGTTTGGGCGGGCGACGTGGAGGCCCAGGGCAGTTTCGGGCTGCTACAGTGAACTTTCGGGCTGCTACAGTGCGCGCCCGAAAGTTCCCTGCGCCCGGAAATTGGGACATGTTCGGTATTTTTTGATTTGTTTCTGCAGCCTATATAAAGCGATCCGAGCTTCCTTCTTTCACCTTTTTCCGCCATTTCCGAGCCTCCTCTCGCCAAGGTGCCTTCAGCAAAGATGATCCCCGAGCTTGGCTGCATCTTTCTGCAAAGTTTTGAGATTTTTGGTGGCACTCTTATCGAGGTTTCCATTTTTACGGCGCGGCACGACGCTCGTCCTTTTGGGTTCCCCTTCGTCCCGTTTCGGTGCACGAGCTCCCCCGGCCTACTCCGACCACCTTTTCGAGTGATTTCTTCGCCGCTGGATCCGCGACGGACAGGTCTACGATCTTGGTATTTTCAGCTTTCCCTCATTTCGCGCTTTTCGAGGTGTTTGTTCGAGCTTACTGTGACCCCATTTCTGTGAAGGAGATTTGGACAGCGGCATGGTCTTTCGGCGTTATCTCCGCAACCGGGCATCGTTTGACGACGTGCTTATACACTTTTTTCATCTACTCGACGCAAGGAATATCACAGTATTTTTTCTTGGATTTTTCTGAGTTTTGCCCGAAGGTATACGTTCTTCCCCTTGTCTGTAAATGGAATTACAGTTATGTTGCTGTGTGGTTTTGCGCACCTGTACTGTGGAATTTGTAACTCGGCCTACGGGGCTCGGAATTGGACGTGCAGGTACTCGTTTCGAAGGTATCGACGCGAGGATTGCTGTGATATTTTTATTGGATTTTTCTGGGCACTTTCGGCAGGTGAAATAAGCACGGCTTTGGGACTGATTTTCTGACTGTGTATACTTGGTTAATTTTGGAATAAAAGTGTAATGTTGGGCCTTATTGTTGTACCCAGGGGTGTTTGCAAGTGTTGCTGGACCCGTTGGATCTGCAGACTTTGATTTTGGGGTACTTTCAGCTGTTGGGAGTCGAGGCTTTCGCGACGTGCACCGAGGATGCAGTTTCGGCAGAATTTGGACTGTGAGCGTCTGCACACTTCACCGACTTCAGGTTTGCCTTGGTTTAAGCGCTTCAGGTGGGTAAGCTTAATATCAGTAACTGTTTAAGGCAATGATTATGTTATGGCGAATATAAGTGCACTTGTGGGGATGTCACCCCTCTATGACTGATGCATGCATGTTTAGGGTACATGGTTTATGTTTGTAAGGTAGGTAAGCTTGATAATGATATTTGTATAAATGATTGCAAGAATAGTATTTATGAGGTATACTGAGGACTTGCATGACTTGGACATCTATGTGATGATTAGGGTAAGCTTACCTAGGATAATGTTACCCTATGAGATTATGTAACATGCCATGTTAGCACATAGCCTTTCATGTGGTTGGTTTATGCTTTGGGACAGGATTTCGTAGCTATGTGCGGATTGTACTCTGAGGAGTTATTATGATCGAGGATTATGGTCAGGTGTAGGCATGTGGATTACTTTGTTGTATCTTTCTTGAGGACAAATGCATGCTTGTATGGACATATAGTTAGGCCCCCTTTTTATTGCTACACTACTTATTGGAACTTGACTTAGGAGAAACCATACTTTTCCTTTCTCCTTCTTGTTAGTCAGGTGGTCAGTGTTGCTCGGGTTCGAGCAGGGGTCTGGATAGTGTAGTCGGGACTTCGTGTCTGGGACAGGTTGGATTAGTTGTGGGGCTTTGCGGCAACTGCGGATATTGGGCGGTTGACCGGATGTTTCTCTATGCACCTGATTGGGTATCAGTTTTCTTTAGTGGATGGAGTTTCCCACTTATCGTTCAGTGGCATCCGATTGAGGTCGGGTCTTTCCTTGGTGGTTGAGTTTTCCCACTTTGATCAGATTGATGATCAAAGTCCTGCTATATGGAGATACTTGTGATACTGATGACAGAGATACTTTACTCGTGTGGGTCGCTCCCCTCGAGTGCCGCTCCGGAGTAGGCTTTAGACCGTGTTGGGTTCCGGTCAGACCGTGTTGGGTTCCGGTCATTTGGACAGTGGAGATACTGAGTTCGGGAGATTGGTGACAGAGCAGGCAGTACCGGGTTTTAGACCGTGTTGGGTTCCGGTCAGACCGTGTTGGGTTCCGGTCATTTGGACAGTGGAGATACTGAGTTCGGGAGATTGGGGACAGAGCAGGCAGTACCGGGTTTTATACCGGTTCATTCAATTGGGTTTATTTCGGTCAAATACTTTTATTGTTACACTCGTGCCTGGGGGCCGAGTGCAGACTGGTAGTTGAGTTTAGGTCAGTGCTAGTATTATTGAGAGCCGTTTGGTTGACGGTGGTCCCGTGTCGTTGAGAGTACTTTGACCGCTGTGGGAGAGGTTGAGCATCATGATTCTATCCGTTCTGAGAGAGAGCGTGGATTTCGACCATAGCCTGCATGAGCCACTACTCGATAGCGAGTTAGTCCGTTTGGACGCCCTACGTAATTCCTGCCCGTCAGCGGGAGGTGGTTGTAGGTGGGCGCAGGTTTGACTGGACCAGATGTGGCAGTCAGCTCGATTGGGTCGATTGTGCACTTCATGTGCTAGTGGTTGCATACCACTGTTTGGTCCTCCCCCTTTAGCCTGTAGATAGGGGCTTGGTAGCTGTTGAGAGTCTCCAGCTTACTCATTTCAGTCTTATGACTTGGGTTAGTTTATGTCTCCTGAGGACTTGGTGGGCAGACCGTCAGGTCTGGCGGTGGTACCCACTGAGAACTCTCTTTTTGGTGTAGTTCTCACACCCTTTGGGGGTCCCCCCCCCTTTTTTTCCTCCTCTCCTTTGTTTTGCAGAGTCTTAGCGGGTGATGCTGATTCTGCGGTTGTTGATCGAGGCGAGGGAGTCGCGAGCTAGATCCCTACCCGTCGTTGGAGAGTAGCGGTATTCCCTACAGAGGAGATCTTCAGTAGTTTAGTTGTTTTGTTTCCCTCTTTTGAGAGATTGTTGTAGTGAGGATATTTTATGTATTGAGAGACTGTACACTGTTGTATTTATTGGAGTTACCTCCCGGATCGGTTCAGAGCTTGTATTTGAGGATATTGTTTTATTATTATTTTGGGAGGCGGACAGTGTTGTTTTAATTCCAGTTGTACAGTGATTGATTTTGGTTATACAGCAGATTTTTTATTTATAGCTCTGATATCTGTTTAGCTATAGTACTTTTCTTGCAGGTTGGACGCTTCGCCTATGCGGATTTGGCATAGGTGGCGGATCTGTTGGCGGGCCCGGGTCGCAGTTTCGACCCCGGGGCGTGACACGCCGACCTAGCTAGAAGTTGTCCGTCCTTGAAGATGTCCTAAGTGGCCCCCCGGGAATACTTCTCATTCGCATTTGTTGCTGTTGATGATTCATATAGATAGATAGATAGATAGATAGATAGTAGTGATTCAATACCTTTTTTCACTCGAAAAACTAATCACGTACTTTTAGGGTCCTTGCGGCTGACAGAGGCATGGATTGTGAGAGATGGAAACTGGAGTCAAGTCCCGAAGCAGCTACCTAATCTATAATAAAAAGGAAGTCCACCATCCAGATGAATAGGTATGGAGAAAGAGGATCTCTTTGTCTAGTCTCTCTAGTCCCCTGAAAGTCACCATAGGAGGCGGCAAGAAGATAAGATTGAGTATGAAATCGTGGATACACAAGCCCTGATCCACTCATACCATGACGAGGCGCTTGCGGAGCGGGAGACCGAATCGGAATTCATAACAGACGATGCGTTTAGAGATGATGGACCCCTCCCTCAAATCCCCTATTCGGGAGATCCTTTTAGCAGTGGAGGATCAGTTTCAGTAGTAGAAAGGCAAAGCAAGGAAAGCTCCGGTTTAGGAGAACTCTGCTCCCTCTCGCTGTAAGCTTTGTCCTATCTCGATTCAAGCTCTTCCCCTCTATAGGGGTAGGGGAAGCAGCTCTGGTTCAAGGCTATTTATCCTCTATTAAGGGAAGTGCTCCTCTCTCTATTGATCTAGCCGAGTTGACTTCCTCTCTTGTTGTTGATTGAGCCCAGCTACCGTTTTCCTATCCCCTTGATGAGCCGACAAGAAATCCTGCTTCCCGTGATGACCTTGAAGAGATTGCACAAGTTTTATTTCCCCTTCCTACAGGCCCATCAATCAATCCTGAAAGAAAGACTGTATTAGGGGGGCATTGTCCCTCAGTTCTTACCAATCCTCGGTGTGTAATATCTAGACCTTTTTGGAATAAAAAAAACTGAATTTAAAAGATTTTAATAATAAAAATTTCTTTTACAGGAAAAGAAATTGTGCTACGAGCTCCTTGCTATTTTGTTAGGCTTTCCCCGTGCTAAGACTGTTAAGTTAAAAAGATGTGCAGGTAGCCTAGTAAAAGAGTCCTGATGGAGGGCAATGGTCTAAAGAATTTCTCCGTTATGTTATTATTCTAATAAATAAGTTTTTAACAATAAAAATGAGAAAGAGTCTGTCCCTAAAGAGTAAGCTCCAGTGTCTTGTTTTGCTCTTACAGTTCGTAAAGGATCTAAAGACCGGACCGGCTATCTTGCAAGCTGCCTCGGTTTTACTTTGAGCACAAGACACTTGACTTTTTTAGTTGAGTCTAGCATTCCTGTGAAATTCTCTTCCCACGGGGAAACTATTACTTCAATCATTTCCATCATAGCCCTTGAATCAAGACTTCCTTACCCACTGGCTCTTTCGCTGAACAACCAATGTCAGCTAAGGCTGCAGCGACGGAGGCACTAAGAGTGGTCTTTCTCCCCGCCCTTCTATCGCGAGTTTCGACCTTCTGTCCCCGATTGAAGGTATGAAAGCCAAGCCCCGTGTTAGTATGCCATGCCCCAAGCCTGCGCGGATCTTTCCCTACCCTCTCGCTTTGCTCTTGCTACGTATCTCGCGGCAATAGCTCCATTCACCGCGTTAGCCCTCTGTAAAGCGAATAGATCGGGCGATCCTTACAGCGATGGCACCAAAGTGACTTTCACAACACAACAACTGGGACTGATACTAGCTATCAGAGAATAGATCGTAGGACTTCAGCTGACTGGCTTACAGGGTCGATGAAATTTAGCTCGAGCTAACGCGAAGAGGTTCGGAGACGTGAGAGCGATAGAGCTCTTTACTCGCCTTAACTAGAGTCAAAATTGGAACTCTAACCATAGTTGTAGCGAGGCGATTCGGGTCTGAGGGTTGTTACGGATCAACGGGGACGTAGGTCTAGTTTTTGAGTTGGAGAGAGATAATAGGCTGGCTGACTTGCGAAATCCATTACTGTTGATCGGGCTTCTCCGTTGCTTTCTTTTTCTTGGTGGGGTCAGTTCAGGGGGATGTTGACCAACGTCCGAGGTTTGGATGCATATTTCAACTTGATCGAAATCCCTACCATGCCCTTGTGTGAGAAGCCTTTGATAGGACCGCTCTAAAGTCCTTCTTATTCTTCTATACCCTTTAGTAAGGTCTAAAAGTGCATTATAAGGGAAGAGAGTGGTGATAAGAAAGATAGCCTTGGTCTTTGTACGCCTTGGTTTAGATTCGATACCAACTCGAACTCTCCTTTCAGCTTAGCTTCATAGAGAATGTATTCGGGGTAGGGTTTTGAGATGTGTGACCCACGCCCGTAAGACAGCCAATCAATCCCTTTAGTTTAGCCAATAGCAGTGGTAGGGAAAGAAGCTGGTATAAGTGGGAAACGAAACCTCTTGCCACAGATAATCCCTAATAAAGAAAGGAAAGGGGTTTGACCGTCGCAGTACTCAAGGAACCCCTGGCAGGGTCGAAACCATTGAGCGTGACAACAAGGAAAGAGCGTAATCCCAGTCTTGGCTTTTAGTTTTGAGCACCTCTCCTTCTAATACACGAGTTATGGAGTCAGGTATAGAATCGCTCGACTGATAATACGAGGGAGCTCAACTTAAAGTTTTGGGTAGGAATGGTTTAGCTCCCTATAGGGGAGGGAGAGAGTTTTCGCGTAACGTCAGTTTAAAGTGGGAAAGCTCTCAAGCAGCAAGTACTTTTTATCCCTTCACCTTCAAGTCAAGTATTGGGAAGGTATCTAGCCAGTGAAGCAAGTGAAGTAAGGAAAGCAGCTGAAGCAAGCAAGGTGCCTAAGCGTTCAAGTTGCGAGGTCTTTTAGGGGAGTGAGCGTCTTTCCAGTCATTTAGTATAATATGCCCGAGATAGATCAAGTGGTGGAATATGAATTAGGTTAGGAAGCACGGGAAATCAAATTCGGGTAGACGTTACGTTAGCCTGTAGCTTCAAGCCGGAAAGTTCAGTCTCTACGAGCTTTTGAAAGATTTTAATAATAAAAATTTCTTTTTATTATTAAAAGAAAAAAAATTGTGGAAGACTTTGCTTCTTTCCTTTGCAACGCCATAAGCAGTATTCCCCCCTATGAATCCCCGGATCTGCGAAGCCTTTCGAAGATTACCCTTTCTTTCGGAATCTATCTTTGGCTAAGGTAGTCAGAAGCCTTGGCAGCCATTGGTGTAGTCAACTTGGGACCTTCTTCCTTGGTGGATTCCCCCGTTACCTCCTTTCTATCCTCAGCCCATCAGCTAAGCAATTCTGATACCGCAGACCCTTTCTTTGAGAAAGCGAAGAATCATCATCTTCGTTAGATGTCCCCATGTGAAAGGGCTCCAGAAGGCCTATCTTTGGGCATTAAAACAAGAGTTTCTGGGGTCTACGGTAATATCCCCTATTTGATATAGTTTCCTTAGCCTTTGGTATATAGAAAGTTGCAAACAATCCCATCTGTCTATTAGTTCAAGCTGAATCCCATTATCTCATCTAAAGGTTAGTAAAGACGCTACGCCCCTCTGGTTTGGTTTGATCTGCCGCTGTTAGAACACAAAAATCTTCGTCCCAAGCAATAGGAAAGAAAGCTAAATAAGGAAAGCTATTAGCCAGCAGGCAAGTAAGCGAGAGCAGGTGTCTTGGTTTTCGGTAGTAGGAGTAGGTAGTATGAACTAACTGGAACAAGCTATTTCATAACCTATTTTTTCTCGGTCTACTGAAGTAGCCATCGGCGGAAGGCTTGATCTAATCTGAATATTCAAGGAGCAGGAAGAGGACTAGGAATAGCAAGCAATCGAAGGCATAAGAGTCACCGCCATAGCAGGAACCTGCAACCCCGGCACAACAGAAGCACGAAACGGTCTTCTCTTTATAGCTCTCCCCGTAAGGAAGGCTGTATGTCTGGACCAGTAACAGAGTAGTGTATCATTCGTTTTGATTCCTTTAGCTCATCGCATAATGTTCGGTCTCGTACCTACGTCTATGGCCTATGGTTTGGTTACTGCGATGGATGGTCATACTAGCCACTCTTCTTATCGGGTCCATGGTCCATATGGTCTTCAATGGTTGTCTTCCCGGAAACGACTCTCTTGACAGCAAGCCCTCCCTTTCGGCTATCCAGTAGGAACCAGACTCAATTGTAGACCTTTTTTCCTTCTATCATTCCCCCTTCGCATGAATGGGTCATGTCATTCCCGAACCTCTACGATCGATGGTTATTCTTCTACTCTTCGATTGATGAAGTGAAGGTTTCTAAACTGATTTCAGTTCATATTGATGCACTGGCCTTGGTTGAAGAACTGGCGTATCCCCACCACTGGACCTCTATCACTCTCATCGCTGTCGTATTCCCTCATCGTTCTCCGAAAAAGTAAGTAAGTCAGTCCGCTAGAAAGCCCACCGCCATATGGAATCGGAACAGGATCCGCACAATCGGCTCAAGCAACAGCGGCAGGCACTGCTGCAAAGGCAGGAAAGCTATAATAAGATTTCACAATAGGTAATTACCGATTCTGCTTCCGAATGCATACTTGGTTCAGTTACTCTTTCTCGACTATAAGATAAGGGTCGAAAAACCGTTCCACCCCAGCTTATACATCTGCTTTTGTTGCCGATGCCTACTCCTCAACCATAGCTTACCGATGACGAGAGACCTACGACCGGAGACCTACGGATCAAGCAAGACTCAAACTTACACTGCAACTACAACCTCAAGGAAATAAACTCCAATAGGATACGACTTTTTTTAGTAGCTTAGCTTCCTCCCGGAAAACCTGATCTACAAATGGGCTGGGAATATGCGCAGATAAAAGCACTTTCAAACTCACTTGCTTACCTGTTTTCTAGCTTGTACTTGCCTAAAGGAGGCTCCTACATAAGCATATTCTAGTAGGGAATATACCCTAGAAAGATGTGATATGAAAAGGGAATAAAAAGAGACTGCTTTTACCTTTTTAGAAAGAAATTCTTATTTAATTAAGTATTACATAGCGAGTTAGTAAATAGTATATACATATTCAACCCTATTCAGTGAGAAAGAAACTCATTATCTATTAGATAATAGATAGGAAGATTGATCCTGATCCTGCTAACCTATAACCAGCTATCCCCGCTTGAAAGACTGCTGCTACAGGTTTCAACGAGCTTAAGTGTAAGCACTTATAAATAACCACTGCAATATCCACACCTTATCCCCTGGATGTAACAAAACTGCAACTTATGGGCTTTTTTCTCTCCCTGGCTTGGCTGTCCTGGTTAAGGGATTTTTAATGTCTGGCAACTCCCACTTTGATAGTCTTATCTTAGCACTCGAACTAGAAGGACTTAGCTTTTGTCTGCAACTGGCTGAAAGGAAAGGGCCGATAAGGACAAAGCAACTCCAACTCAAACTCTAGAAGGGACCTCATCTGCCCTTTTTTCCCATCTGTCTCGTCTGCTTGACTTGAGGAAAGAAAAGAGCTGTAAACATTTTCAAACGAACGTTCGATAACCTGCTATCCTAAGATGCCGCCTAAGGGACGGGACGGACCTAGTTACTGGTTCAATAGACCGGATTGCTGGATTCGAGTTCTAAATTCGGCTAAATTTAGCGCTTTCAAAAAGGGTAGACCAAAAGAGGATCTCACTAACCTCTTGGCAAGCAAGGTCTTTCCCTCCTTCCTTATACTCATCAAACTAGTGCTACCAGGGAATCTTCTCTTACCAAGAAATCCTTATCCTTGACATACCAGGGACAGTAGAACCAATCAAACCACATGAAAAGGAACTGGCAGAAAGAAAGATGGCAGGCAACTCAATTGACACTAACGATGGCTCAAAAGCAGAAGGAATTCCAAGAGCGTCCTTGAGCACTTTTGAAGCGAAAAGCACTAAGAACTCCTGGCGTACCCTATTGCCTACTATCCTACTCCATTAAGATTAAGGGCACTTCCAGCGAGAACTCAAAATGCAACTCCAACTTGCTCTGGCTTACAGGAAACTGCAACTGCTTGGCCTGCAAACTATTACCCTACTAAGGATAAAACCAAATACGACTAGGGGGCCTTAACCCTCCTTTGCACCTACCCTATTATTTTCTTCCAACGCATGCCCTCCTATAGTACCTATTCCCTACTCTTGTAGGTCTGGCTTGAAACCCATTACTTATACTTACTTCAAGGCCGTATCCAGAGAAAGAGGGACAGCAAGAAATTCACCTGCGACATACCTACGTGTAATAAAAACTTGTCAATAAATAAGCGAAAAAGGCTATGTAAATAACGCGGAAGGAGAAAGAATTGAATATAGCCTAGATTCAGTGTCCCTTATCTACCCTGACCTAAAATAACTAATTGCCTAAGCGCTTTCAAACGAAAAAATTTTGCAGTCATGGGTTTTCATTAGTGCAGGCTTATTTGATACCTTTTTTTGGTTCAAAATAGACTGCTGGCTTTTGAAAGACTGCAGGCCTAGCAATGCCGGGAAGAAAACTGGTCCTAGAGAAAGTCTTACCTTCAAATGGCATTAGGAAGGAAAGTTTCTGGGGCGTACGAGACAGGAAGGACTGCTCCACTGGCTTAAATAGAACTAGCCTAGGGAAAGACTACAGCTTTTCAAACAGGCCTTCGAACTACTCGAAAACATCATTGGGGCAGAAACAACACTGCCAGACAGCTTTATTTCTTCGAAAAGGCATCGCCAACACTACGAAGAAAAGAGACTGAAGAGGAAAACCCTTCCCGCATCCACATGCTCCAAGGAGAAAAGCCTCTCCAAATACAACGATATGTCCAACCACCACACCGGACAAACGAATGGTATGAGGCACAACGCGAAAACGTGGTGAGAATCCCATCCCACATGCTTAGCCGCTAAAATTGCAGTAGAAGAGAACCACGAACTGCACAATGGTTCCCTCCTACTATGGGGAAATAAATCCCAAACGGAACAATGCGGAAGCAAGAGATCCGAGTTCAATATAGATACTTAAGAAGTCATATTACTCGGAACAAGATCAGTGCAAATCCAGCACTACTATAGTGCGCCTCAACGGGATATATTACCGATTCGGTATGTATCATATGGAAAATACATACCCTAAAGGAATGGGGCACAAAAGAAAGGGAAATCAGATACAAAGATCAAAAGTATCCACTCCCCTTCGAAAGAATAGTCACATATGACGAGTATAGACAAGCCTTCTTCGAGATGTTTCGAAGAAACAATCCAATATTCAATCACCAATGGTATGTGCTGATTGAAAGACAAATTGACACCAGAACCATACCCAAATGGTTCATAAATGGCAGGTGGAAAAGGTTTGGCTTAAAGAAGCCATGCCTGAAGATGTTGCTACAAGATGCTTAAGTAGTAAACAAGATATGGCCCAAGAGAATCTATACTACTGGACCATTAAACATCTGAAGAACGAGCAGCGGCCTTGGATGCTTCAATTCAAGTATGAATTAAACAGGCCAAATCTCGATAGATGATATTACGGGAAATGGTATAGAGAGAAGGTTATGAAATAACATTAGATCAAATTCAAGTTCCTCTCGATAAACTGGAGCCAGCCTTAATTTAATCTTTGGACAGATCGGCACTATTATAATACAAAGACTGAAGCATAGTCTCCAGGAAGCAGTAAGAACGGCAAAAGCAAATCAAGAGAAAGGTCCGACCGAAGGGCTCGTTGGTTTGGACATAGTTTCTTGGTTACTCTGTCTCTGTTTTGCTCTCTCCCTTTTAAACTTACTATGTTTAGTTGGAATGGAAAGAGAACTTCCTTCAGCCTTTTTCTTGCCTGCTTCGGTCGGCTTACTTAGACAGGTGGAATAAGTGGGTCCTTCTTCTTTTTCTTGACTGATGAAGGTCGAACCATCAGATCATCGTTTGAAAACACCCTAGCAAGGAAGCTGCATCTAAATTCTTACTAAAGGATTGGAGGTATTCCCCCGGTCTCAGTTGGGGAATTATCCTATGTCCTTCCATTGCCTCGAGTCTATAGATTCGGGCATATATTCTATTCTATTTATTATTATTCTATTGAATATAGTTATATGCCCATGTGAACACCTACTCTTGATCCTGTCTGGAAGTCAAATTCCATAACAGAGATCGCCTTTGCCATCTGTGATAGCTTAATTAATAAGTAGGAATGAATTATCAAGTGTGAAGAGCTAAGAACAGCCGGGTCGGTCTTCCATTGTTAGTTATAGTTATAGCGGACCGCCAAGAAGGCTAGCTTTCTCACCTGTAATTGTAGAACAGTAACTTTCGTCTAATCGAGCAGACAAGGGGAATCATAGCTAGACTGAAGCCCTGAACTATGGATGGCTCTTCTGTGCACACTCTATGGCAGTGGTAATCCGAAAGCAAAGAATGAAGCAGGTAGCAATGGGAACTCAAAGACCGAATTTCCACCCTTCAGAGAAAGCCCCAATCTTGATATGCTTAACACATGTTAAGATGCTCTTTTTCTTCTTTCCCGCACCCCCCTTTATCACTCTCGTGCAATGTCAGAGACAACTGATGACTTCCCTGAGGACAAGAAGGGAACCGAAGGACAACTTTCGTCCGACATCCGAACCGAGGATATATATATATCGCGTATACGATCATCTATCTAATGGCTAGCTGTAGTACACTGAACTTTAGCAAATTGCGAAGTTCGAGTGTGTGGAGGGTTGAATGATACCCTTAGAATGTTTTTGTAAGCTTCCGGAAGGTTCTAGAAGGTTTCCGGAGAGTTTGGGCGCAAATCGGAAATTTTCGAAAATTTTGATTTTTTGGGGTTTTTGGCTTCGGGATCCGGATCGGATAGGCGCAATCCGGATCGTCCGCGCGAAACTGGAAATTCCACGTTCGGGATCCGGATCGGATAGGGCAATCCGGATCGTGCAGGTCTGGACAGCACAGTAAGAAACGAAATAACGTTTCTTGCAAGGGGCTTTTTGACTTTTGTTGCTTGAGGGTTTTTTTAACCCTCGTCACCTCTCTTTTCCTCTCATTTGGAGAGGGCAAGAGAAAGTGCTAGAGAGAGAAAGGGAGAGGAAGAGATCTTGGATTTCCTTCTCCAACACCTCTCTCTACTTGGGTTCTTCTTCAACCTCCCCTTCTCCACCATTGAAGCTTGCTACAAGAGCTTGGAGGAAGGCTAGCACTTGGAGAAGAAGGAAGTTTGGAGCTTTTGTGCCTATCCTTTGCTTTTCCAAGGTGGGATTCAAGCTCAAAGAGGTTTAGAATACTTCTTTTTCATTTCTTTTGGGATTTTTGAAGGAAAACCTAGCTTTTGGAAAACTAGGGTTTACTTTAGGGCTTTTTGACCTATAGCTTTTGGGGTGGAATTGATGGGTGTAGAACACTCTTGTGGGTTGGTTTTGAAACTTTTCTTGTTTGGATTTCAAGATTTAGCAAGATTTCTCAACCCAAGGTACTTTTTCCACCTATTTTCCTTATAATTTTAAGGGATTTTGTGATTAGGGTTTTGTGATGTTTTAACCCTTTGGAAACTTCTCTTAGGGCATAAGAGGAAGTGTGGGCTTCTTGGTAAGGATCCTTCATAAGGATTTGGCAACCTTCCGGTGGGTCTGACGTCACCGAAATGGGTGAACTCCCCCTATGTCTTCTATAGACTTTTAGGGCATCATTGTTATATTAAATATGCATCGTTTGATTTATCATGATTTATGATCATGCATTTGAACCCCTTCATGTGTAGAAAAATTCATACTCTATGTAGTAGAGGTAAACATTGTAGGTGCATGGGCACTTTGAGGGGGGATTGAATAGGAATTTTCGTGAACTTAAGCTTTTGGATACGAATAGAGAATAACTATACATGTTATAGAATTATTGAGGTATGTTATGCATATGATCATGTGTAACTGGACATTTTGACATTAGGGCCATCTAGTGTTGTGAGATACAAGTAGAAAACTTCTAAACTTGTACAATCAAGATGAAATAGTCAGATTCCATGTTTGAGACATGAGGACAACTTGTAAATGTTTTACTCTTTCATTATGCAAGATAATGTTAATATTGTATATGAAACATTGACACTTGAGATACTATACCCCGACCTAAAGGTCGATGATGCTATTCCGTGTTTTAGACACGATGACTTGCTATTCCGTGTTTCAGACACGATGATCGAGACTTGCTTGCTTGCCGTTTGTGCTCATTCGCACATGCTTGGTAGGGTCGCTCCCTCCAAGCCGGCACTCCGGAGTTGGCCATTTGCGACAGTATGATCGCCGTGCGGGATTGGGTGCCGATTGGGACGCCGTTGGATTGGTATAGCTCCTTGGGGGGTACCACCACGGGACCATGAGGTGTGGCTCAAGCTTAGACTCAAAGAAAGTCTTCAAGAGAAAAGGATTAAGTTAACCAAACTTGACATTGAAATATCACATAGATGATACATTCATGGTAGTTGGGCATACATGATAGCAAACTTGACATTGGACACCACATGAATAATACTACTGATTGTAGTTGGACATTATGATAACATGATAGATTCATATCATCATTACTTTGTACATGAGCATAGAGGCATGATTGTAGTAGAGTACTTTACTTTGCTTCAGTTGTTTATTACCTGCATTTTATTTCAGCAGTTATACTATCTTATGCCTCAGTTGACCTAGTGGTGTAATTCGCTTCTCTCGGCGGCTTACCCACTGGGAACTATTGATTAATAGTTCTCACCCCATTTGGGTTGTTGTTTTGCAGAGCCATCCGCAGCGGGAGGGGCTCGGGACCGTGGTAAGGGGTTATCGCATAGTTAGCTAATCCCCGTCGCACCACTCGAGGTGGTTGCGGGGCACCTTTTCTTTTGTTTTTCTTGGAGAGGTGTCAGTGTATTTTGGCATAGAAACCACCCATGTATTTTGATAAGTTGTATTTGAAGGGACCAAATTTGTATATTGGATTTTAACTTCTTGTATGTTAGTTGTTATCTACTTTCCTCTTTGATGTATAGATTAGTTCTGTTGTGCTCTGATTACTAGTAGGATGTGTATATTGCTTCCTTTCCGCTTGGTTGTTGTAGACGCCTTGTGTGTACCGGGGGGAACCTTGTGCACACGGCGGGTCTGTGCACGTGCCGGGTAGGCTTACGCTGGGGCCTGGGGCGTGACACTAGCTATCTTCAAGATGAGACTGGAGCCGAGAAAGCAAGCTCACCAACTGGCTTCACCCGCCTTTCTATCAGAGTTCTTCCCTCTTTCTGCTTTCTCCGTCTGTTGGCATTGAGTGTGTCACCACCTTTGATGTTGACTCTGACTCTGAGTGGATCAGCAGCAAACCTATTTTTGCTTATATTACTTACCACCCACCTCTATCTCCAGAAAGGAAAACTCAAAATGACAATCCATTCTATAGTAATTACTAAATTACTTAGTACGAACGCGCATCTCGGCCATCGGGTAGCTGCTCACCATTTCTCAGTCTATATCTGTGGTTCCAGAAATGGAATTGCTATTCTCGATTCAGACAAGACAAAGATTAGTTTACGAAACGCTCTTCATTTTATAGGATCTCCCATTCGTCAAAAAGGCCGTTCCTTCTTTTTAAAGACCAATCATGTATTTCTATATGAGATAATGGAAGAAATGGCGAGCTGTTTCAATGATTCTCAATGGAGGATCGGGGCTTTTTTGACCAATTCTTGTTCAAGTCCGAAAAAAATCCGTTCGAGAAAGAAGAAGATCAATTTAGGGTTGAACCAAGAACCTGATTGTGTGGTTATTCTGGATGCAGATAGAAAGTCTTCGGTCATACTGGAAGCTGATCGATCACAAATACCTATTGCATCCTTAGTTGATTCTACGATCCCATGGGATCCTTTAAAAGAATCACTTATCCCATTCCAGCGAATGATCCTATACAGTTCGTATATCTATTTCGTCATTCGATCACGAAAACAGTGATTCTTGAACGGGGAAGAATCGTTGCGATGAAGGAGAAGAAGGAACTCATCGATCGACCTTTTCCAAGAAGAATTGGTTTTAGTCGATCGGTCGAGTGGTCACCAACTAGTGAGACCAGTTTATGGATTGAACAAGAATAGTACGACTTCGGGCTGGGCTGGATGGAACAAGTGCGAACAATCTTCGTACACAGCAGCCAACGTAATGTCCCGGGGAGGGGCGCTCTGACGGTGCAGAGAGCAAACAAAGGCGAGTTTCAAATTAGCATTTGTAGTCTTGTTGCACGGTAGAAGAAATTCCATCGTCGCCTTATCTGAAGACGTAAGGCGAGGCCCTGTTTTTGCAATGGAAGAGGAGAAAGGGGAGTGTAGCGGGCGGGGAGAGGCGGGACAAGGAGAATCGATCGTTAATGGTGGTGAAGCAGAAGGAGGGCCTCCCTGGAGGTCACATTCCGGGTAAGCAGGGTCGCAGGGACAGACATAAAGCAGCATGTGAAGCAAAATTCCATAGGGGGGAAGTGGGGGAGGGGATGGACCCGCTCGGAAGGACGGACCGGTAACCTGCATCCGATGATAAGCCGGGAGGCAAGGGACGTGTTACGTAGTCCACGTCCGCTCCTCGGAATAAGGGATTCCCGGAGATATAGATAAGGATGAAAGACTGACTTCTATCAATGTCCGTCCCATCGATTCCCATGATCCCTGATTCGGGTGGAGAAATCCACGTGCCGCAGGTAGTGCTTCGGAAGGGAAAGAAAAAAAGACAATATAGCACGCTATCGACTGAATCGAAGGTGCTTGTCCTCGGGGAGAGAGAGGGAGAGGGGGGAGCTAATAACCCCATTCAATGCTTAGCAATACATGACATTTCCACGCACGGGGGACATTGCCACGAGCGGAACATTGAATCTCGTATCTGGTACTCCTACGCTCCATTTCATGGCGGGGAAGGCCGCCATCGCATTCAGCAATCTTTCTTTGTACCATACCCCACGGACAACTCACTTGTATCTCCTCCCCAGCCAGTTATGGAGGGGTTAGTAGGAATGGAAGGGTAGAAAATTCTGTCTGTTTCTTATTCATTATTCTTCTTCCTCATTCTAATTATAGGGTACCGATCTAAAAGGATTCCACCATGGGACCGAAAGAAGATGATGAAGATTTTCATTCATATCCCGGGAACATTGTGACACCCATCCTTGGAGGCATGCGATCTAGGGTTTTCTAGCTAAAGGATGAAGTGAAGCAGTCAAATCGATTGTTCGGTATATAGACGTGAATTGCTCCGTATATCGGAAAGAGCTAAATTCTTTGTGGCGAAGACCTTCGTGACATAACGAATCCATTCTTTATTCTATGGAATCAATAGAAATCTTTATTAGAACTAAAAGCAGCATTCCATCCAGCAGACCAAGTCGGGGAGAAATGGCAGATTGGTATAGGGGCGACCTACTCTATAGAGAATAGAATCATCCTTTTTTGGAGTCAAAGAAAGCAAAGCTTATGAATGAATTGTGTGCTCTGAGGAACCTATTTCCTGAACCATTTGCATCATTTACAGATTCTCTCTCCTTCGAGGACCCTATTTCCTAAAGGCCCAAAGTGCATCATTCAGTCTGGATCAACGTACTGCATTCCATTCCAAGTGAGACATCGCAATATGGATAGACAAAAATGGGTACTTCTATTCAGGGGTCTAACTTGATTGGAAAGAGGGGTACAGAAGCCAAGGACAGATGGCTAGTCTGAAGACATTGACCATCTGGAGCGAAGGACAGTGAAGTTAGTGAGAGAAAGCTTTCAAGATAGGATTTTATCGTCTTGATCATCTTTAGTTGAAAGACGTAGAATAGAGATGGAAGAAGTCAAGTCCTTTGAGAGCATACTCTTGTTCAGCCTTGTCGGAATAAGCGCAGATAGTCCTCTTTCTATTGGAGGAAAAAACAAACGCTATGATCTTCTATTTTGATATTCTCACTGCTAGCAATCATTAGATCATCTTCCTATTTGTCTTGGGTTCACCCTTCTCTTATAGCTCTTACTCATATCAAATTATTTTGATAGAAAATGATTCTCTGGCAAGTTGACTTGAACAATGTAGGCGTCTGATGTGGGATGTTTAACAAAGCGTTGCCATACTCAGTCTCTAAGCGTGGATTGAATGTTACCCAGATTGAAGAGCCCTTTTTTCTCTTTGACTAAAATGTGGTATGAATCTCTCCCAACTTTCTTCACTAACTGCTTGTGCTTCGGCCTACCTCAAGACGTGTGCTTTCTGAACTCATCGAAAGGATCTCGGACGAGGGTCGTAGGAAGACATCCAATTACTATTCTGATTCTCACAGCGCGATCATGACAGGCATCGCAAATCGCTATCCTCACGAGAAAGAAAAAGGGCGAAGGCGCCCGCGATGGAACTCACAATGGATGGCGAAGACGAAGTCATATACCACTTTATTAATAGAATAAAGGTAAAAAAGGCTTACACACTTATCCAATCCAATTGAATGTTCATCTCCACCAGAGCGCGATCCATAGCCCTTGGAACTGGCTTTGACTTCCTTACCTTAACCTTAAATGAAAGCAAAGGGAGCTCACCTTTTCCGGGGAGAAGGAAGAAACCCCAAATGAAGAGAGAACGCAAGATACTTCCACTCATAAAACATACTTATTGCGATTCGATATAAACCTTCTTCAGGCTTAAAATGCTTGTCTTTCTTATGCCTTTAGAGGGAAGGTGCGTGCTGTCTCATACTCCTAATCCTAAATCTTTTTATCAATAAGCGCTGGAAAACTTGCTTGCCTCATATGGGCAGTAGAAAGATTCTCACGGGAAATGAATAGAGGGCCAAGACTGCTACACTGGCTGGAAAGTCCTAGGACTCCAACTCAAAGCGACTCCAAGGTTTCATAACTCAAAATAGAAGGAAAGCACCTACTAACAAAATGCAGAAGAACTTACACTCAATATATCCCAATGGCTGGAAGGAAAGTATCTGAAAAGGCAACTACAGCTGTAACTGGTTTTCAGAGTTACGTATTCATACAGGCTTTCCAAAAGATGCTAACCCTTTCCTGCCCTAGCTCTCTCTAGCTTTCTTATTTGCTTGCTCTTATACTTACTACTTCCGGAAGACTCTATCATCCTTAGCCCTCCCAGGAAGAAAAGGGAAAAGGACTCAAACTGCATAGGTTTCTAAAAGCACTCCAACTAGAACTTATACTTCATGGGCAGGGGCTTAGCACGAATGAATGCCTTACTTATCTATCACATGCGAAGCTCTTTCTTTTTTTATTCGGAATCGGGTGGAAAAACCTTAGATAGGCTACGACTCTTATCTATTCTCTTAGAGACAAGGTATGCTCAATATCCACTTTTTACACTCCCTGATATAGGCAGATAAAGCTCTTTTAAAAATAGATTAGAGATTGTCGTCATCAGGAAATCCTACTAAGCTGACTCAGGAAACTAAACTAAAAAATAAACTAGTAAGATATTTTAAGGAAAGAAGAAAAGAAACACTAGGAGAGACTCTTTTGGTCCTTCTCTAGCGCCCTACCATGAAATCTATTATCGCTATAGTCCTACATGGAAATCTTTTTCGTATACTTTCCACCACTTGCTTTCAATTGAAACAAGATAAGGACCTCACTTGGACCGACAGAAAAAGAAAATGGCTTGATCACATGCAGAAGTCAATCCCTCAAAGCATTTAGTAATCTCAAATAGAACCCTTAGCAGGGGAATAAATCTTTCTAAAATATCTCAAAAGAAAAGAGCTTATTATTTTACTAAAAGGTAAGTACGTGCCGAAGCCCCTTCTTTATAATGTAATGTAAAATGAATGTTTACTCTACCTTACCTACTACTGTGACTGTGATTTTGATATTACGGCTGCTCTCTTTCAAACAAAGATAGGTGCCTCCTTTTAGTTTAGTAAAGTAAAGGAATTTCCTTCTTCGTTAACTTAATGGGATTAATTAGACTTAAACCACTATTCTTTATAATATGCTAGGCGATTCCTCTTCTATTCTAAAGGATAACTACGTAAAGCCCTTACAAAAAGGAAGGAAATGGAGCTTACGAGTCCTATTCTACTAGAGGAAAACTTACTATTCTCTAGGCTTTATAATCACTATTCTTCCTCTTATAGAGGCTAGGCCTACTATTCTAGGTTTACTCTTTCTTATAGGGTTTCTATATTATATAATATAATCTAGGATAAGAGCTTCCTCTTGGAAAGCCCTTCAATCAAAGGAAGGAAAGAAAGAGACAGACTTTATCCCCTAAGGCACACTCTTTCTTAATGGCTTTCCTTACTACCTCGCTTAACCCTAGGAGGGAAGTCTCTGGCTACTAGGGCGCCATGAAAGCCACTGTTTTTTTGCTTATTTCCTAGGGAAAGCAAAGACAGAGTTAATTCAAACAACTATAGATAGAAAGAAAAAGAGAGGCGAAAGCACAGACTGAGACAGGAAAGAAGGCAAGGGCTTCCCGGTGATAACTTATATGTTGTTTCAAGGAAGGGCAGCGGGTAGGCTTGGAGCGCAAGAAGGGTGGTAGGAGCCCATCAGATTAGAAATGAGTGGTTGAAATCGCAACTCGAGTTTACCCGACCCCAAAGTCTTAAGTAGAGGCAGGTATGCCTGGCAAGGGGGAAGAAAGAAAAGCTAATTTGCCTTTTTTCAATCAAGGGGTGGGCTAGGCTTAGGAGAGAGACATAGGCCTACGAGAGATTCAAGTTTCAAAGTGCCTTAAGCCTCTTTAAACACAGCTTCGATGGTGTCCTTAAGGGGTTCCACGGTGTTATCAATCGGAGAAGCCTCACAGCCAATGAACGCGTTCCGCTTGGTCTTCTCACACGAGAAGACCGACACTACACTCTCTGGAAAAAACAAAAGGGGTAGTTTTGAGTTCAATGGCATCAAAGTCGTCTTTGCAATTCACGGGTTTGAAGACAACCCTAGCAGAGTTGACTCAGTAAGGGTGGGTTTCACTCCTGCACTTGCAACAGGAACAGAGCTACCTATCGACCGAAGACAAATTCTGCATCCGCCAGACAGGAACTTGCAGCAGATAGTCCTGCCTCACACCCACACTCACGAAAGACAACAGCGCCCACGCCTTGAATTACCAAGCAAGGGATGACTCCTCAATTCCTAGTTAGAATGCGCTGTGGGACTTGTTTGTAATAATAGTGAATCCATATAGTTTTTTTTGCAAAGAAAGGACACTTGTAGATGGACAGATTATAGGATAGATTGCCAGTAAGATTGAATAGGCTGCTAGAAGGGCTTGCAAAGTAGAAGTTTTAAGGAATTACCCAAGGCAAGGCTCGTCGAGACCTCCATGCCATCTTTGGCTGTTTGCAGGAAGAATTGTCCAAATAGGAAGAAATCCACTAAGTAACTAGTCCCAAAAAGGGCTCGTCTTGTAATGCCCCAAGAACTAAGCTAAGGGGGAAGCATAGCAATACCGGTGTTGAGAATAGTGTTGATATCCCCTCACAGCTCCAAGAGCTCTTATTCCCGGAAAGAGAAAGCCCTTCCTTGCCTTCACCCCTCTCTCCTTCTCAACATATCGCGTAAGGAGCGAAGCAGTCTTACAAGTGCGAACCAAGCGAGTGTAGCCAGTGCGGAACTCGCTTTTATACTACTTTATTTGTATAAATACGTAGCTCGCTTGTGTTGCCTGTGCGAAACGAGCTACATATGATGAAGCGAGTGAAGTTTACGTAATGTAAGAGCTATAAAGCGATAACTATAGTATAAAAGCAAGCCTACACTGGTCCTATCGAACCAGCTACTTCATCCCAGATCGGTACGGGATTAGATATACCAACCTTTCCGCAAAAGATCATAAAGCCCTTAAAAAGAAAGTGCAAAAAAGACTTCCCCGATCGAAGGAAAGCTAACCGGGATGCTGACCTCGCACCAGGCTATGAAAGAGGAGCCCGGAGCAGACCAATGACGAAGGCTTTTAGAGAGGGATGATTGAAAACTTAAGGAGAGAAAGCAAAGCTTAGACCCCAGACTGGTAAAGGTCCGCGCTAGCATAGCTGTACTTGTACTTGGAGCTAGCCGAAGGTGCCTTTCGCCAGCTAAAGCGGGCCAATTCCGCGTCGGTAGTAAGAAGGAGCTGCTTGAGATGAGAGAGTTGGGATTGATGTCACTATGCTTAATGGAATTTGCTAGCGTATATAAGGCGTATAAAGGTATCCCAAGTTGGAGGAATATCCGCTTATCTTATAGAATAGAATAAATGCCACATCAGGAATAGAATCAGCTGTGAAAGAAGGTTCGGGATTACGTTGATTGACCTAAGGATGGGATAGGAATGAATGAAGGCAGCCAATTCCCTTATTAAATAAAATGGAATAGAGCTGTGGGACTTCACAAGCTCATGCCATCTCGTGATCTTAGATGCGACATTAGCGGTCTTATAGGAATAAGCGGTCCTTGCAAGAATGGCTTGTTTTCAAGAAGGGGGGTGACATGTGTAACCAAGAATAAGCTGTTGGAGCAATAACCGGTCTTTCTGGTCCTGTTAGCATATCCGGTGCCAGTTCTGTTACAGTAACCGTGTTGGAGTATGAGTGATCGTTAAGGTGTTCTCTTAGCAATTGAATCACTAAGCGGTGCATCGAGAATAGAACCTCTTGGGCTTACCGCTCTAAATGGTGAGTTCATATCCGCAGTTGTGCTAGAAGAAAAGAAGGGACGTCGAGCTAGTGCTAGTGGGATAGATTAAGTATGAATCTTACTCTAAGGGATGCAAGCGCAGCCGCTTTTGGTACATGAAACTGATCCGCTACGCCCCTTGCCTTTTTGCTTTTCTTACCTTCTTCCTTTAAAGCAACTGACATCCATGTAGAAGAAGGTGCACAGGCGGACAAAGAAGGCTGTCCCTTGGTTTGCGGCGAATAGATTGTCGATCTTTAGCCAATAGCAGTAGGAGTAGCTGGCACTGGTCTTGACTCTGGGCTGTGGGGGAGGTATCGCCTTAAGGCCCAATAGACGGAATTGGAGCTAGACATCTTTCATGGAAGGTTTTCTGCAATTGACACTGTGGTTGAAGTTCTCGGTCCTTTGAAGATTGGGCAAACGCTTTTTCTAAGCACATCCAAATATCACGAGACGTTCTTAGTCTTGTCGTTGGACTACGAACGTCTTCGGTCATGGTGCCTATCATTAAACTTTTTAGTATTCGGTCTGTTCTTCTCCAGGTGACGTACTCAGGGTTCATTATCTCACCTTTTTTCAGTCTTAAGAAAGTCCTTTGCTTTGGTTCTTTTCCAGTTCCATCAACGAAACTGAGAAGATCTTGTGCTTCAATCAACGACATTATCTGAGTTTTCAATAGTAGGTAGTTCGTCTGTGTAAATTTTATGGAAAATAAAATTAAGATGGACGGGATACTAAGTGCTGAGGAGAAGGATGCAGACACAGTGTGTGAGGTCCTGGAATCCCCCGCGTAGGGTTGCTGGTTGTTGGGCAGCTTTCGGTCGCCGTTGGGGGTGTTGGTGCGCGTGTTGGGGGCCCAGAAATGGATTTGTGATGCAATTTGGGATTTGCTTGCATCACTGGAGGCCTGCGTGGGTTGCGCGCAATTTGGACACAAGTGGTGGACTTCGGGCTTAAATTGAGACCCCGTGGGAAGTTGGAGGACCCGTCGGGTGTTTAGAAGTGTTTTCGCGCGATTCAGATGTCAAAATTAGACTCCGGGTGAAGTCCGGATAAAAGTTTACCTCTCCGGTCGCCTTCGGGAATTTTTAGAGTTGGAATTGGGCAAATCGGACTTTAAAAATGGACCCGGCGCGAAAATCGGATCGAGTGGGCATTCGGCAAATTTTCGGGTGAGAATTTGGAGAAGCGGACATCATTTCTGGACTCAGCGCGCGAAATCGCTAAGGATGGACTATTTATTTGTTGGATTTGGAGTCCGGTAGGCGTGCGCGCTTTTCGAGGCAAAGCGGCACGCGGATCGAGACGCGCGTGGCGCGGATCCCGAGGAGGCTGCGGCGCGTCAGGCGAGGCGCGGCTGACGCGACAGGGCGCGCCTCTGCGCGCGTCGGGGCAGGCGCACCATGCGCGGGCCACGTGGGGGCCGCCACGTGGCGGACCCCAGTTGGCGCCCGCGCGGGCGCTGGGGCGCCCGCCCGTGTCACGGGCGCGTGTCCCGCGCCTGTGGGCGGCCCGGTGTCACGCGCCCGTGTGGCGCGTGAGCTGCGCGGCCGCGTGGCGCGCAGGGACGCGGCCACGTGGCCGCCCTTCCTCTTGCGTGGGCCGGGTGCACCCGGGTGGGTGTGGTGCACCGGCCGGTGCACGGTGCACCGTGCACCGTGGACCGCCCCCTCCCCTTTTCCTCTTTTTCTTCTTCTTCTTCCTCCCCGCAAGCCACTTCTTCTCCTTCTTCGGTTCCTTCTTCACCCGAGAGCGAGAGAGAGTGAGGAGGGAGGTTGTGGGATGTGCGGCGGCGCGCCGTGGACCTCGTGGAGCGCGCGAGTTTTTTCGTGGGGAGCGTTTCGGCGACGGCGGCGCAGTCGGATCCTGGCACCGTGCACCGTTCTGCGTGCAGACTCCGTTTTGCGTGCGGATCCTGGCACCATGCACCGTTTTGCGTGCGGACTCCGGCAGCGGACATCGTTTTGCGTGCGGATCGCGTGGAGGCCAATTGCAAGTGTCTACGAGCAATTGGTGGCAAATCGAGGTGGGTGGCCTTATCTCCAAGTTTTATGGAATGTACATTAATTCTATTGATGTAGGACTATGCATGATAGTTTATTTCCTTGTGTAGCATGCTAGATTGTTGGAATGGCTATTCCTTTATTATCTGTTAAAGTAGTTATCTTGGAACTTGACCTAGCACCCCCGTCATATGTTGTATGTGTAACCAGACTAGTAGAAAACCCTCACTTGGGCTAGGGTTATTTATGCTTAGACATCCACACTGTTCCTTCATCCCTGGACATAGTGTTTTCTCGCCCGGGTAGTGGGCCGAGAGGTCGGGACTTGCTTTTAGTGTGGGATGCTTTTACACTCTTGCCTGGGAGCAGAGTGGAGTCTGGTAGTTGTACTGGGTTGCTTATCTGTGCCCGGGAGCCGTTTGGGTAAACGGTAGTCCCGGGAGGTCTTGTTTCCCTGTTGTGCCGTCGTGGAGGGAGCCGTTGCGCAGACGGTAGTCCCGGGCCGTCGAGTATCTTCCGGTCCGTGTTGTTGGGAACCGTTGGGGTTGACGGTGGTCCCAGGTCGTTGAGTGTTGTCCGACCTGTTTTGTTACCCTGAGTTGTGGGTCGTCCCTGACTGTGGAGTATCTCCAGCCAGTGAGCCTTGTGCTGCGAGCCGTTGGTGTGGCTAGTGTCTCGTGTTTCGAGTTAGCCGAGCAGCCGAGTCGTCGAGAGTGCTCCGACTGTTGTGCGAGGTATTTGGGGATCTTGAGCCCTACCGTTCTGAGAGTGAGCGTGGATTTTGACTAGCCTGCATATGCCAATGTTTGATACTCTATGCCGCGCCGTTCTACTCAGTTGGAGTCGCGTCCTGAGATGCCGCTGTGGATACGATGGTTGGCCTGTTGAGGCAGTTTTCCGCAGTTGAGGCAACGATGGGCCTGTTGAGGCAGTTTTGCGCGAGGGATGAGTTAGTAGGACAGGACGCCCCACGTAAATCCCGTCCTCATGGGGATGTGTGGTAGTGGGCAGGAGCGTTCCTAGTCGACGGGCGCAGGCTTGACTGGACCTTTGAGGTAGTCAGTTCGTTTGGGTCGATTGAGCACCTTGGGTGCGAGTGGTCTCATTTACTTTCATCTGCTCCACTTTTTGGAGTATCTAGATAGAGGCATGGTAGCTGTAGAGTAGCTCCAGCTTTTCTTGTTTCAGTTTGCATTGCGTTGTTATCTTTGGCTTCTAGTAGACTTGGTGGGCAGACCGTTGGGCTTGTTGACGGCACCCACTGAGAACTACTGTGGGAAGTAGTTCTCACACCCGTCGTGGTGTCTTTTTCCCCAGGAACTTCTCCTCCTGTTCCTGTTGCTCCAGTTGCTGATCCTTCTGACCGAGGCGAGGGAGTCGCGAGCTAGTTCCCTACCCGTCATTGGAGTGTAGCGGTACCCCTTCAGAGGAGAGCTTCAGTAGATTAGTTTTCTTCTTTTTCCTCTGTTGAGAGACCTTTGTTGTGAGGTATAGAGTTGTACTTTATTTTACAGTTTGAGAGACTGTTGTAGTGAGGATATTCTTGTATCGAGAGTCTGTACACTGATGTATTCATTGGAGATACCTCCCTTTTGAGTTTTTGTATCAGAGGACTTTGTATATGATAGTATTTGGGGAGATGGATATTGTATTATTTTCAGTTGTACAGTGTTTGGACTTCAGTTTTAGTCGTTTACTTTCAGCTCTGATATCTGTATCTCTGTAGTTGATTCTTTCTGCAGGTTAGACGCTTCGTCTGTACGGCAGTTTCCGTACAGATGGCGGATCTGTTAGTGAGCCCGGGTCGCAGTTTCGACCCCGGGGCGTGACAGATTAGAGTGGTATCAGAGCCTAGGTTGTAGGTCGTGGTGGACTTAGAAACCCTAGGCTTGTGGTTGGATATTAGAACGACTACGTGAGAGTCGTGACTTTTAGCGAGAGTCCTGATTGAGTTTTTACCTCTCCCAAGAGACGGGATGAGAGTTTGGCATGTTTATTCTCCTAAATCGATTATGTTGGTTGCAGACAACATAATGCTATGGAATGGATGACATGTCTTAGACTTTCGCTGGATTGGGTCGTATGGTTGTTGTGTCCTGACGTTTGTAGTTGTGCAGTGGGTGGCGATACCCCTGAGACGTCGTGTTGTGAAAAGGACGCATTTTTCCTGGCTGAGTTACTAGGAGAGCGTTTTCCCTGGCTGAGTTACCAGGAGGGCATTTTCCCTGGCTGAGTTACCAGGAGGGCATTTTCCCTGGCTGAGTCACCAGGAGGGCATTTTCCCTGGCTGAGTTACCAGGAGGGCATTTTCCCTGGCTGAGTCACCAGGAGGGCGTTTTTCCTGGCTGAGTTACCAGGAGAGCGTTTTCCCTGGCTGAGTTACCAGGAGGGCATTTTCCCTGGCTGAGTTACCAGGAGAGCGTTTTCCCTGGCTGAGTCACCAGGAGGGCATTTTCCCTGGCTGAGTTACCAGGAGGGCATTTTCCCTGGCTGAGTCACCAGGAGGGCATTTTCCCTGGCTGAGTTACCAGGAGGGCATTTTCCCTGGCTGAGTCACCAGGAGGGCGTTTTTCCTGGCTGAGTTACCAGGAGAGCGTTATCACTGGCCGAGTTACCAGGTGGATAATTATCACTGGCCGAGTTACCAGGTGGATAATTATCACTGGCTGAGTTACCAGGTGGATAATTATCACTGGCCGAGTTACCAGATGGATAATTATCACTGGCCGAGTTACCAGGTGGATAATTATCACTGGCCGAGTTACCAGGTGGATAATTACCACTGGCCGAGTTACCAGATGGATAATTATCACTGGCCGAGTTACCAGGTGGATAATTATCACTGGCCGAGTTACCAGATGGATAATTATCACTGGCCGAGTTACCAGGTGGATAATTATCACTGGCCGAGTTACCAGGTGGATAATTATCACTGGCCGAGTTACCAGGTAGATAATTATCACTGGCCGAGTTACCAGGTGGATAATTATCACTGGCCGAGTTACCAGGTGGATAATTATCACTGGCCGAGTTACCAGGTGGATAATTATCACTGGCCGAGTTACCAGGTGGATAATTATCACTGGCCGAGTTACCAGATGGATAATTATCACTGGCCGAGTTACCAGGTGGATAATTATCACTGGCCGAGTTACCAGGTGGATAATTATCACTGGCCGAGTTACCAGATGGATAATTATCACTGGCCGAGTTACCAGATGGATAATTATCACTGGCCGAGTTACCAGGTGGATAATTATCACTGGCCGAGTTACCAGGTGGATAATTATCACTGGCCGAGTTACCAGATGGATAATTATCACTGGCCGAGTTACCAGGTGGATAATTACCACTGGCCGAGTTACCAGATGGATAATTATCACTCGCCGAGTTACCAGGTGGATAATTATCACTGGCCGAGTTACCAGATGGATAATTATCACTGGCCGAGTTACCAGGTGGATAATTATCACTGGCCGAGTTACCAGGTGGATAATTATCACTGGCCGAGTTACCAGGTGGATAATTATCACTGGCCGAGTTACCAGATGGATAATTATCACTGGCCGAGTTACCAGGAGGATACTTTCCACTGGCCGAGCAACCAGATGGATGCGTTGCCCCTGGCCGAGTTACCAGGTGGGCGCATGCCCTGGCCGAGTTACCAGGAGGACATTTTTCCCTGGCCGAAGTACCAGGAGGATCATTTCCACTGGCCGAGCTACGAGGGGCGATGCCGCCCAGTGAGAGGCGATGCCGCCCAGTAAGGGGTGATGCCGCCTAGTGAGTGGCGATGCCGCCCAATGAGTGGCGATGCCGCCTAGTGAGTGGCGAAGGTTTGGTCTGTTGAGGCGATTTTCACCTCCGGCCGAGTTACCAGGTGGTTATTTTAGTGAGATTGAGATGATCTGACAGGACGCCGAGATTTGATGGCGTCGAGTTCGTCCTGATGGACTACCGGGAGCGTCTCCAGCAGTGAGTTGCTTGTTGACATCGTTTCCCTCTTTAAACGAGAGGGACCGAATCCCTGAACGGTAAAGGAGCGAAAACTTCGATAGACTGAGCCTAGAGTCTGTTCTTGTTGGATTGGGGTTCTAGGCACCGGTCTATCGGGATTTTTGGATTTTGGCCGCGACAGTCGGTTCTTCTCGCCTATGAGTGGGGTGTTGCTGCGAGTTGAGTCGTTGAGGGTTCTCCGACATAGCTGTGAGAGTGCTAGGGCATTTGCATCGATGTATGGGCTAGAGATAGTACCCTTAGCTTGTGCTCGTGAGGTTCAGATACCTGATCACGTGTTGCACATAGATGGGTGTTATTGGTCCTGCCCAGTGCAGTTGGGGCCCTGGTTTTTGCCTGTTGATCTTTTGGCTCTTCCTCAGCTCCGGGATTTCGAGGTAGTGTTGGGTATAGTACTGTGAGGATCTGAGGCCTTGATGCTTGGGTTTACCACTCCGTTGATACACGGTGGTGATGCCACGCCGTTGGCGCACGGCAGTGATGCCACGCCGTTGTTACACGGCAGTGATGCCACGCCGTTGGCGCACGGCAGTGATGCCACGCCGTTGTTACACGGCAGTGATGCCACGCCGTTGGTACACGACAGTGATGCCACGCCGTTGATACACGGCAGTGATGCCACTCCGTTGATACGCGGTGGTGATGCCACACCGTTGATACATGGTGGTGATGCCACGCCGGTGGCGCACGGCAGTGAGGCCACGCCGTTGTTACACGGCAGTAATGCCACGCCGTGGGTGCACGGCAGTGATGCCACGTTGTAGGTACACAACGGTGAAAGTCTTTTGGATGTTTCGGACTTTTGACCGCGAGTTGGGCATCAGCTTTATGATCGCCTTGTGAGCCAGTTTTCAGTCCCGTTCACCGACGGTTTGGTCCCCGTTAGGGTGTTCTTTATGAGTTGAGGGATCGACTTCGACCCGTGGGTCCGTTGGGGTTATAGCATGTTGAGCGACCAACTGTGGCACGAGATTGTGTCTCTTGAGGATCCCTTTTGAGGGTAGCCTGCAGTTGAGTAGTCCACTCGGGTGGTTTTGGATCGGGAAGTGACCGAGTGAAGACCCCAACTTATTGGATTTCCCTTCCTTATTGGACGAGTCTGCGGGTATGCTTCGGGTCGGCTTGTTGAGGGTGGCACCATGTTGTGGTTTGGTGCGTATTACACTTGTGGTGATCTCAGTTTTCCCCCAGCCTTTTTAGTGGAGCCCTTGGTTTTTCACGTCTCAGCTCAGTAGTGATGTGTTTTTCCTCGCCCGTGATTTACTTGCCCCTTTGAGATCCGTGATTATTGGAGTACGAGGGACGCCCGTTGCAATTTCTGGCTCGAGAGATGAGAGAATTGCACATCGGGTCATGCCGTACTTGTTGTTGTTGTTGCGGAGTAATCACGAGGAGCGAGTGGGGGAGCTGGAGGCGTATTGTTTGATACCTAGCCATGGTATTCTTGACTCCAGATGGGCTTGATCTAGTTTCGAGGACGAAACTTTCTTTTAGTGGGGGAGGATGTGAGGTCCTGGAATCCCCCGCGTAGGGTTGCTGGTTGTTGGGCAGCTTTCGGTCGCCGTTGGGGGTGTTGGTGCGCGTGTTGGGGGCCCAGAAATGGATTTGTGATGCAATTTGGGATTTGCTTGCATCACTGGAGGCCTGCGTGGGTTGCGCGCAATTTGGACACAAGTGGTGGACTTCGGGCTTAAATTGAGACCCCGTGGGAAGTTGGAGGACCCGTCGGGTGTTTAGAAGTGTTTTCGCGCGATTCAGATGTCAAAATTAGACTCCGGGTGAAGTCCGGATAAAAGTTTACCTCTCCGGTCGCCTTCGGGAATTTTTAGAGTTGGAATTGGGCAAATCGGACTTTAAAAATGGACCCGGCGCGAAAATCGGATCGAGTGGGCATTCGGCAAATTTTCGGGTGAGAATTTGGAGAAGCGGACATCATTTCTGGACTCAGCGCGCGAAATCGCTAAGGATGGACTATTTATTTGTTGGATTTGGAGTCCGGTAGGCGTGCGCGCTTTTCGAGGCAAAGCGGCACGCGGATCGAGACGCGCGTGGCGCGGATCCCGAGGAGGCTGCGGCGCGTCAGGCGAGGCGCGGCTGACGCGACAGGGCGCGCCTCTGCGCGCGTCGGGGCAGGCGCACCATGCGCGGGCCACGTGGGGGCCGCCACGTGGCGGACCCCAGTTGGCGCCCGCGCGGGCGCTGGGGCGCCCGCCCGTGTCACGGGCGCGTGTCCCGCGCCTGTGGGCGGCCCGGTGTCACGCGCCCGTGTGGCGCGTGAGCTGCGCGGCCGCGTGGCGCGCAGGGACGCGGCCACGTGGCCGCCCTTCCTCTTGCGTGGGCCGGGTGCACCCGGGTGGGTGTGGTGCACCGGCCGGTGCACGGTGCACCAGTGCACCGTGGACCGCCCCCTCCCCTTTTCCTCTTTTTCTTCTTCTTCTTCCTCCCCGCAAGCCACTTCTTCTCCTTCTTCGGTTCCTTCTTCACCCGAGAGCGAGAGAGAGTGAGGAGGGAGGTTGTGGGATGTGCGGCGGCGCGCCGTGGACCTCGTGGAGCGCAGCGAGTTTTTTCGTGGGGAGCGTTTCGGCGACGGCGGCGCAGTCGGATCCTGGCACCGTGCACCGTTCTGCGTGCAGACTCCGTTTTGCGTGCGGATCCTGGCACCATGCACCGTTTTGCGTGCGGACTCCGGCAGCGGACATCGTTTTGCGTGCGGATCGCGTGGAGGCCAATTGCAAGTGTCTACGAGCAATTGGTGGCAAATCGAGGTGGGTGGCCTTATCTCCAAGTTTTATGGAATGTACATTAATTCTATTGATGTAGGACTATGCATGATAGTTTATTTCCTTGTGTAGCATGCTAGATTGTTGGAATGGCTATTCCTTTATTATCTGTTAAAGTAGTTATCTTGGAACTTGACCTAGCACCCCCGTCATATGTTGTATGTGTAACCAGACTAGTAGAAAACCCTCACTTGGGCTAGGGTTATTTATGCTTAGACATCCACACTGTTCCTTCATCCCTGGACATAGTGTTTTCTCGCCCGGGTAGTGGGCCGAGAGGTCGGGACTTGCTTTTAGTGTGGGATGCTTTTACACTCTTGCCTGGGAGCAGAGTGGAGTCTGGTAGTTGTACTGGGTTGCTTATCTGTGCCCGGGAGCCGTTTGGGTAAACGGTAGTCCCGGGAGGTCTTGTTTCCCTGTTGTGCCGTCGTGGAGGGAGCCGTTGCGCAGACGGTAGTCCCGGGCCGTCGAGTATCTTCCGGTCCGTGTTGTTGGGAACCGTTGGGGTTGACGGTGGTCCCAGGTCGTTGAGTGTTGTCCGACCTGTTTTGTTACCCTGAGTTGTGGGTCGTCCCTGACTGTGGAGTATCTCCAGCCAGTGAGCCTTGTGCTGCGAGCCGTTGGTGTGGCTAGTGTCTCGTGTTTCGAGTTAGCCGAGCAGCCGAGTCGTCGAGAGTGCTCCGACTGTTGTGCGAGGTATTTGGGGATCTTGAGCCCTACCGTTCTGAGAGTGAGCGTGGATTTTGACTAGCCTGCATATGCCAATGTTTGATACTCTATGCCGCGCCGTTCTACTCAGTTGGAGTCGCGTCCTGAGATGCCGCTGTGGATACGATGGTTGGCCTGTTGAGGCAGTTTTCCGCAGTTGAGGCAACGATGGGCCTGTTGAGGCAGTTTTGCGCGAGGGATGAGTTAGTAGGACAGGACGCCCCACGTAAATCCCGTCCTCATGGGGATGTGTGGTAGTGGGCAGGAGCGTTCCTAGTCGACGGGCGCAGGCTTGACTGGACCTTTGAGGTAGTCAGTTCGTTTGGGTCGATTGAGCACCTTGGGTGCGAGTGGTCTCATTTACTTTCATCTGCTCCACTTTTTGGAGTATCTAGATAGAGGCATGGTAGCTGTAGAGTAGCTCCAGCTTTTCTTGTTTCAGTTTGCATTGCGTTGTTATCTTTGGCTTCTAGTAGACTTGGTGGGCAGACCGTTGGGCTTGTTGACGGCACCCACTGAGAACTACTGTGGGAAGTAGTTCTCACACCCGTCGTGGTGTCTTTTTCCCCAGGAACTTCTCCTCCTGTTCCTGTTGCTCCAGTTGCTGATCCTTCTGACCGAGGCGAGGGAGTCGCGAGCTAGTTCCCTACCCGTCATTGGAGTGTAGCGGTACCCCTTCAGAGGAGAGCTTCAGTAGATTAGTTTTCTTCTTTTTCCTCTGTTGAGAGACCTTTGTTGTGAGGTATAGAGTTGTACTTTATTTTACAGTTTGAGAGACTGTTGTAGTGAGGATATTCTTGTATCGAGAGTCTGTACACTGATGTATTCATTGGAGATACCTCCCTTTTGAGTTTTTGTATCAGAGGACTTTGTATATGATAGTATTTGGGGAGATGGATATTGTATTATTTTCAGTTGTACAGTGTTTGGACTTCAGTTTTAGTCGTTTACTTTCAGCTCTGATATCTGTATCTCTGTAGTTGATTCTTTCTGCAGGTTAGACGCTTCGTCTGTACGGCAGTTTCCGTACAGATGGCGGATCTGTTAGTGAGCCCGGGTCGCAGTTTCGACCCCGGGGCGTGACAGATTAGAGTGGTATCAGAGCCTAGGTTGTAGGTCGTGGTGGACTTAGAAACCCTAGGCTTGTGGTTGGATATTAGAACGACTACGTGAGAGTCGTGACTTTTAGCGAGAGTCCTGATTGAGTTTTTACCTCTCCCAAGAGACGGGATGAGAGTTTGGCATGTTTATTCTCCTAAATCGATTATGTTGGTTGCAGACAACATAATGCTATGGAATGGATGACATGTCTTAGACTTTCGCTGGATTGGGTCGTATGGTTGTTGTGTCCTGACGTTTGTAGTTGTGCAGTGGGTGGCGATACCCCTGAGACGTCGTGTTGTGAAAAGGACGCATTTTTCCTGGCTGAGTTACTAGGAGAGCGTTTTCCCTGGCTGAGTTACCAGGAGGGCATTTTCCCTGGCTGAGTTACCAGGAGGGCATTTTCCCTGGCTGAGTCACCAGGAGGGCATTTTCCCTGGCTGAGTTACCAGGAGGGCATTTTCCCTGGCTGAGTCACCAGGAGGGCGTTTTTCCTGGCTGAGTTACCAGGAGAGCGTTTTCCCTGGCTGAGTTACCAGGAGGGCATTTTCCCTGGCTGAGTTACCAGGAGAGCGTTTTCCCTGGCTGAGTCACCAGGAGGGCATTTTCCCTGGCTGAGTTACCAGGAGGGCATTTTCCCTGGCTGAGTCACCAGGAGGGCATTTTCCCTGGCTGAGTTACCAGGAGGGCATTTTCCCTGGCTGAGTCACCAGGAGGGCGTTTTTCCTGGCTGAGTTACCAGGAGAGCGTTATCACTGGCCGAGTTACCAGGTGGATAATTATCACTGGCCGAGTTACCAGGTGGATAATTATCACTGGCTGAGTTACCAGGTGGATAATTATCACTGGCCGAGTTACCAGATGGATAATTATCACTGGCCGAGTTACCAGGTGGATAATTATCACTGGCCGAGTTACCAGGTGGATAATTACCACTGGCCGAGTTACCAGATGGATAATTATCACTGGCCGAGTTACCAGGTGGATAATTATCACTGGCCGAGTTACCAGATGGATAATTATCACTGGCCGAGTTACCAGGTGGATAATTATCACTGGCCGAGTTACCAGGTGGATAATTATCACTGGCCGAGTTACCAGGTGGATAATTATCACTGGCCGAGTTACCAGGTGGATAATTATCACTGGCCGAGTTACCAGGTGGATAATTATCACTGGCCGAGTTACCAGGTGGATAATTATCACTGGCCGAGTTACCAGGTGGATAATTATCACTGGCCGAGTTACCAGATGGATAATTATCACTGGCCGAGTTACCAGGTGGATAATTATCACTGGCCGAGTTACCAGGTGGATAATTATCACTGGCCGAGTTACCAGATGGATAATTATCACTGGCCGAGTTACCAGATGGATAATTATCACTGGCCGAGTTACCAGGTGGATAATTATCACTGGCCGAGTTACCAGGTGGATAATTATCACTGGCCGAGTTACCAGATGGATAATTATCACTGGCCGAGTTACCAGGTGGATAATTACCACTGGCCGAGTTACCAGATGGATAATTATCACTCGCCGAGTTACCAGGTGGATAATTATCACTGGCCGAGTTACCAGATGGATAATTATCACTGGCCGAGTTACCAGGTGGATAATTATCACTGGCCGAGTTACCAGGTGGATAATTATCACTGGCCGAGTTACCAGGTGGATAATTATCACTGGCCGAGTTACCAGATGGATAATTATCACTGGCCGAGTTACCAGGAGGATACTTTCCACTGGCCGAGCAACCAGATGGATGCGTTGCCCCTGGCCGAGTTACCAGGTGGGCGCATGCCCTGGCCGAGTTACCAGGAGGACATTTTTCCCTGGCCGAAGTACCAGGAGGATCATTTCCACTGGCCGAGCTACGAGGGGCGATGCCGCCCAGTGAGAGGCGATGCCGCCCAGTAAGGGGTGATGCCGCCTAGTGAGTGGCGATGCCGCCCAATGAGTGGCGATGCCGCCTAGTGAGTGGCGAAGGTTTGGTCTGTTGAGGCGATTTTCACCTCCGGCCGAGTTACCAGGTGGTTATTTTAGTGAGATTGAGATGATCTGACAGGACGCCGAGATTTGATGGCGTCGAGTTCGTCCTGATGGACTACCGGGAGCGTCTCCAGCAGTGAGTTGCTTGTTGACATCGTTTCCCTCTTTAAACGAGAGGGACCGAATCCCTGAACGGTAAAGGAGCGAAAACTTCGATAGACTGAGCCTAGAGTCTGTTCTTGTTGGATTGGGGTTCTAGGCACCGGTCTATCGGGATTTTTGGATTTTGGCCGCGACAGTCGGTTCTTCTCGCCTATGAGTGGGGTGTTGCTGCGAGTTGAGTCGTTGAGGGTTCTCCGACATAGCTGTGAGAGTGCTAGGGCATTTGCATCGATGTATGGGCTAGAGATAGTACCCTTAGCTTGTGCTCGTGAGGTTCAGATACCTGATCACGTGTTGCACATAGATGGGTGTTATTGGTCCTGCCCAGTGCAGTTGGGGCCCTGGTTTTTGCCTGTTGATCTTTTGGCTCTTCCTCAGCTCCGGGATTTCGAGGTAGTGTTGGGTATAGTACTGTGAGGATCTGAGGCCTTGATGCTTGGGTTTACCACTCCGTTGATACACGGTGGTGATGCCACGCCGTTGGCGCACGGCAGTGATGCCACGCCGTTGTTACACGGCAGTGATGCCACGCCGTTGGCGCACGGCAGTGATGCCACGCCGTTGTTACACGGCAGTGATGCCACGCCGTTGGTACACGACAGTGATGCCACGCCGTTGATACACGGCAGTGATGCCACTCCGTTGATACGCGGTGGTGATGCCACACCGTTGATACATGGTGGTGATGCCACGCCGGTGGCGCACGGCAGTGAGGCCACGCCGTTGTTACACGGCAGTAATGCCACGCCGTGGGTGCACGGCAGTGATGCCACGTTGTAGGTACACAACGGTGAAAGTCTTTTGGATGTTTCGGACTTTTGACCGCGAGTTGGGCATCAGCTTTATGATCGCCTTGTGAGCCAGTTTTCAGTCCCGTTCACCGACGGTTTGGTCCCCGTTAGGGTGTTCTTTATGAGTTGAGGGATCGACTTCGACCCGTGGGTCCGTTGGGGTTATAGCATGTTGAGCGACCAACTGTGGCACGAGATTGTGTCTCTTGAGGATCCCTTTTGAGGGTAGCCTGCAGTTGAGTAGTCCACTCGGGTGGTTTTGGATCGGGAAGTGACCGAGTGAAGACCCCAACTTATTGGATTTCCCTTCCTTATTGGACGAGTCTGCGGGTATGCTTCGGGTCGGCTTGTTGAGGGTGGCACCATGTTGTGGTTTGGTGCGTATTACACTTGTGGTGATCTCAGTTTTCCCCCAGCCTTTTTAGTGGAGCCCTTGGTTTTTCACGTCTCAGCTCAGTAGTGATGTGTTTTTCCTCGCCCGTGATTTACTTGCCCCTTTGAGATCCGTGATTATTGGAGTACGAGGGACGCCCGTTGCAATTTCTGGCTCGAGAGATGAGAGAATTGCACATCGGGTCATGCCGTACTTGTTGTTGTTGTTGCGGAGTAATCACGAGGAGCGAGTGGGGGAGCTGGAGGCGTATTGTTTGATACCTAGCCATGGTATTCTTGACTCCAGATGGGCTTGATCTAGTTTCGAGGACGAAACTTTCTTTTAGTGGGGGAGGATGTGAGGTCCTGGAATCCCCCGCGTAGGGTTGCTGGTTGTTGGGCAGCTTTCGGTCGCCGTTGGGGGTGTTGGTGCGCGTGTTGGGGGCCCAGAAATGGATTTGTGATGCAATTTGGGATTTGCTTGCATCACTGGAGGCCTGCGTGGGTTGCGCGCAATTTGGACACAAGTGGTGGACTTCGGGCTTAAATTGAGACCCCGTGGGAAGTTGGAGGACCCGTCGGGTGTTTAGAAGTGTTTTCGCGCGATTCAGATGTCAAAATTAGACTCCGGGTGAAGTCCGGATAAAAGTTTACCTCTCCGGTCGCCTTCGGGAATTTTTAGAGTTGGAATTGGGCAAATCGGACTTTAAAAAATGGACCCGGCGCGAAAATCGGATCGAGTGGGCATTCGGCAAATTTTCGGGTGAGAATTTGGAGAAGCGGACATCATTTCTGGACTCAGCGCGCGAAATCGCTAAGGATGGACTATTTATTTGTTGGATTTGGAGTCCGGTAGGCGTGCGCGCTTTTCGAGGCAAAGCGGCACGCGGATCGAGACGCGCGTGGCGCGGATCCCGAGGAGGCTGCGGCGCGTCAGGCGAGGCGCGGCTGACGCGACAGGGCGCGCCTCTGCGCGCGTCGGGGCAGGCGCACCATGCGCGGGCCACGTGGGGGCCGCCACGTGGCGGACCCCAGTTGGCGCCCGCGCGGGCGCTGGGGCGCCCGCCCGTGTCACGGGCGCGTGTCCCGCGCCTGTGGGCGGCCCGGTGTCACGCGCCCGTGTGGCGCGTGAGCTGCGCGGCCGCGTGGCGCGCAGGGACGCGGCCACGTGGCCGCCCTTCCTCTTGCGTGGGCCGGGGCACCCGGGTGGGTGTGGTGCACCGGCCGGTGCACGGTGCACCGTGCACCGTGGACCGCCCCCTCCCCTTTTCCTCTTTTTCTTCTTCTTCTTCCTCCCCGCAAGCCACTTCTTCTCCTTCTTCGGTTCCTTCTTCACCCGAGAGCGAGAGAGAGTGAGGAGGGAGGTTGTGGGATGTGCGGCGGCGCGCCGTGGACCTCGTGGAGCGCGCGAGTTTTTTTCGTGGGGAGCGTTTCGGCGACGGCGGCGCAGTCGGATCCTGGCACCGTGCACCGTTCTGCGTGCAGACTCCGTTTTGCGTGCGGATCCTGGCACCATGCACCGTTTTGCGTGCGGACTCCGGCAGCGGACATCGTTTGCGTGCGGATCGCGTGGAGGCCAATTGCAAGTGTCTACGAGCAATTGGTGGCAAATCGAGGTGGGTGGCCTTATCTCCAAGTTTTATGGAATGTACATTAATTCTATTGATGTAGGACTATGCATGATAGTTTATTTCCTTGTGTAGCATGCTAGATTGTTGGAATGGCTATTCCTTTATTATCTGTTAAAGTAGTTATCTTGGAACTTGACCTAGCACCCCCGTCATATGTTGTATGTGTAACCAGACTAGTAGAAAACCCTCACTTGGGCTAGGGTTATTTATGCTTAGACATCCACACTGTTCCTTCATCCCTGGACATAGTGTTTTCTCGCCCGGGTAGTGGGCCGAGAGGTCGGGACTTGCTTTTAGTGTGGGATGCTTTTACACTCTTGCCTGGGAGCAGAGTGGAGTCTGGTAGTTGTACTGGGTTGCTTATCTGTGCCCGGGAGCCGTTTGGGTAAACGGTAGTCCCGGGAGGTCTTGTTTCCCTGTTGTGCCGTCGTGGAGGGAGCCGTTGCGCAGACGGTAGTCCCGGGCCGTCGAGTATCTTCCGGTCCGTGTTGTTGGGAACCGTTGGGGTTGACGGTGGTCCCAGGTCGTTGAGTGTTGTCCGACCTGTTTTGTTACCCTGAGTTGTGGGTCGTCCCTGACTGTGGAGTATCTCCAGCCAGTGAGCCTTGTGCTGCGAGCCGTTGGTGTGGCTAGTGTCTCGTGTTTCGAGTTAGCCGAGCAGCCGAGTCGTCGAGAGTGCTCCGACTGTTGTGCGAGGTATTTGGGGATCTTGAGCCCTACCGTTCTGAGAGTGAGCGTGGATTTTGACTAGCCTGCATATGCCAATGTTTGATACTCTATGCCGCGCCGTTCTACTCAGTTGGAGTCGCGTCCTGAGATGCCGCTGTGGATACGATGGTTGGCCTGTTGAGGCAGTTTTCCGCAGTTGAGGCAACGATGGGCCTGTTGAGGCAGTTTTGCGCGAGGGATGAGTTAGTAGGACAGGACGCCCCACGTAAATCCCGTCCTCATGGGGATGTGTGGTAGTGGGCAGGAGCGTTCCTAGTCGACGGGCGCAGGCTTGACTGGACCTTTGAGGTAGTCAGTTCGTTTGGGTCGATTGAGCACCTTGGGTGCGAGTGGTCTCATTTACTTTCATCTGCTCCACTTTTTGGAGTATCTAGATAGAGGCATGGTAGCTGTAGAGTAGCTCCAGCTTTTCTTGTTTCAGTTTGCATTGCGTTGTTATCTTTGGCTTCTAGTAGACTTGGTGGGCAGACCGTTGGGCTTGTTGACGGCACCCACTGAGAACTACTGTGGGAAGTAGTTCTCACACCCGTCGTGGTGTCTTTTTCCCCAGGAACTTCTCCTCCTGTTCCTGTTGCTCCAGTTGCTGATCCTTCTGACCGAGGCGAGGGAGTCGCGAGCTAGTTCCCTACCCGTCATTGGAGTGTAGCGGTACCCCTTCAGAGGAGAGCTTCAGTAGATTAGTTTTCTTCTTTTTCCTCTGTTGAGAGACCTTTGTTGTGAGGTATAGAGTTGTACTTTATTTTACAGTTTGAGAGACTGTTGTAGTGAGGATATTCTTGTATCGAGAGTCTGTACACTGATGTATTCATTGGAGATACCTCCCTTTTGAGTTTTTGTATCAGAGGACTTTGTATATGATAGTATTTGGGGAGATGGATATTGTATTATTTTCAGTTGTACAGTGTTTGGACTTCAGTTTTAGTCGTTTACTTTCAGCTCTGATATCTGTATCTCTGTAGTTGATTCTTTCTGCAGGTTAGACGCTTCGTCTGTACGGCAGTTTCCGTACAGATGGCGGATCTGTTAGTGAGCCCGGGTCGCAGTTTCGACCCCGGGGCGTGACAGATTAGAGTGGTATCAGAGCCTAGGTTGTAGGTCGTGGTGGACTTAGAAACCCTAGGCTTGTGGTTGGATATTAGAACGACTACGTGAGAGTCGTGACTTTTAGCGAGAGTCCTGATTGAGTTTTTACCCTCTCCCAAGAGAGGGATGAGAGTTTGGCATGTTTATTCTCCTAAATCGATTATGTTGGTTGCAGACAACATAATGCTATGGAATGGATGACATGTCTTAGACTTTCGCTGGATTGGGTCGTATGGTTGTTGTGTCCTGACGTTTGTAGTTGTGCAGTGGGTGGCGATACCCCTGAGACGTCGTGTTGTGAAAAGGACGCATTTTTTCCTGGCTGAGTTACTAGGAGAGCGGTTTTCCCGGCTGAGTTACCAGGAGGGCATTTTCCCCTGGCTGAGTTACCAGGAGGGCATTTTCCCTGGCTGAGTCACCAGGAGGGCATTTTCCCTGGCTGAGTTACCAGGAGGGCATTTCCCTGGCTGAGTCACCAGGAGGGCGTTTTTCCTGGCTGAGTTACCAGGAGAGCGTTTCCCTGGCTGAGTTACCAGGAGGGCATTTTCCCTGGCTGAGTTACCAGGAGAGCGTTTTCCCTGGCTGAGTCACCAGGAGGGCATTTTCCCTGGCTGAGTTACCAGGAGGGCATTTCCTGGCTGAGTCACCAGGAGGGCATTTCCCTGGCTGAGTTACCAGGAGGGCATTTTCCCGGCTGAGTCACCAGGAGGGCGTTTTTCCTGGCTGAGTTACCAGGAGAGCGTTATCACTGGCCGAGTTACAGGTGGATAATTATCACTGGCCGAGTTACCAGGTGGATAATTATCACTGGCTGAGTTACCAGGTGGATAATTATCACTGGCCGAGTTACCAGATGGATAATTATCACTGGCCGAGTTACCAGGTGGATAATTATCACTGGCCGAGTTACCAGGTGGATAATTACCACTGGCCGAGTTACCAGATGGATAATTATCACTGGCCGAGTTACCAGGTGGATAATTATCACTGGCCGAGTTACCAGATGGATAATTATCACTGGCCGAGTTACCAGGTGGATAATTATCACTGGCCGAGTTACCAGGTGGATAATTATCACTGGCCGATTTACCAGGTGGATAATTATCATGGCCGAGTTACCAGGTGGATAATTATCACTGGCGAGTTACCAGGTGGATAATTATCACTGGCCGAGTTACCAGGTGGATAATTATCACTGGCGAGTTACCAGGTGGATAATTATCACTGGCCGAGTTACCAGATGGATAATTATCACTGGCCGAGTTACCAGGTGGATAATTATCACTGGCCGAGTTACCAGGTGGATAATATCACTGGCCGAGTTACAGATGGATAATTATCACTGGCCGAGTTACCAGATGGATAATTATCACTGGCCGAGTTACCAGGTGGATAATTATCACTGGCCGAGTTACCAGGTGGATAATTATCACTGGCCGAGTTACCAGATGGATAATTATCACTGGCGAGTTACCAGGTGGATAATTACACTGGCCGAGTTACCAGATGGATAATTATCACTCGCCGAGTGTTACCAGGTGGATAATTATCACTGGCCGAGTTACCAGATGGATAATTATCACTGGCCGAGTTACCAGGTGGATAATTATCACTGGCCGAGTTACCAGGTGGATAATTATCACTGGCCGAGTTACCAGTTGGATAATTATCACTGGCCGAGTTACCAGATGGATAATTATCACTGGCCGAGTTACCAGGAGGATACTTTCACTGGCCGAGCAACCAGATGGATGCGTTGCCTGGCCGAGTTACCAGGTGGGCGCATGCCCTGGCCGAGTTACCAGGAGGACATTTTTACCTGGCCGAAGTACCAGGAGGATCATTTCACTGGACCGAGACGAGGGGCGATGCCGCCCAGTGAGAGGCGATGGCCGCCCAGTAAGGGGTGATGCCGCCTAGTGAGTGGCGATGCCGCACAATGAGTGGCGATGCCGCCTAGTGAGTGGCGAAGGTTGGTCTGTTGAGGCGATTTTCACCTCCGGCCGAGTTACCAGGTGGTTATTTTAGTGAGGATTGAGATGATCTGACAGGACGCCGAGATTTGATGGCGCGAGTTCGTCCTGATGGACTACGGGGAGCGTCTCCAGCAGTGAGTGCTTGTTGACATCGTTTCCCTCTTTAAACGAGAGGGACCGAATCCCTGAAACGGTAAGGAGCGAAAACTTCGATAGACTGAGCATAGAGTCTGTTCTGCTTGGATTGGGGTTCTAGGCACGGTCTCTCGGGATTTTGGATTTTGCGCGACAGTCGGTTCTTCTCGCATATGAGTGGGGTGTTGCTGGAGTTGAGTCGTTGAGGGTTCTGACATAGCTGTGAGAGTGCTAGGGCATTTTGCATCGTGGTATGGGCTAGAGATAGTACCCTTAGCTTGTGCTCGTGAGGTTCAGATACTGATCACGTGTTGCACATAGATGGGTGTTATGGTCCTGCCCAGTGCAGTTGGGGCCTGGTTTTTGCCTGTTGATCTTTTGGCTCTTCCTCAGATCCGGGATTCGACGGTAGTGTTGGGTATAGTACTGTGGGATCTGAGGCCTTGATGCTTGGGTTTACCACTCCGTTGATTACACGGTGTGATGCCACGCCGTTGGAGCGACGCAGTGATGCACGCCGTTGTTACACGGCAGTGATGCCACGCCGTTGGCGCACCGGCAGTGATGCCACGCCGTTGTTACACGGCAGTGATTGCCACGCAGTTGGTACACGACAGTGATGCCACGCCGTTGAAACACGGCAGTGATGCCACTCCGTTGATACGCGGTGGTGATGCCACACCGTTGATACATGGTGGTGATGCCACGCCGGTGGCGCCACGGCAGTGAGCCACGCCGTTGTTACGCGGCAGTAATGCCACGCCGTGGGTGCACGGCAAGTGATGCCACGTTGTAGGTACACAACGGTGAAAGTCTTTGGGATGTTTCGGACTTTGACGCGGAGTTGGGATCAGCTTATGATCGCCTTGTGAGCCAGTTTCAGTCACGTTCACCGACGGTTTGGTCCCAGTTAGGGTGTTCTTTATGAGTTGCGGGATCGACTTCGACCCGTGGGTCCGTTGGGGTATAGCATGTTGATGCGACCAAAGGTGGCACGAGATTGGTCTCTTGAGGATCCCTTTTGAGGGTCCTGCAGTTGAGTAGTCCACTCGGGTGGTTTTGGATCGGGAAGTGACCGAGTGAAGACCCAATCTTATTGGATTTTCCTTCATTAGTGGAGAGTCTGCGGTTATGCTCGGGTGCGGCTTGTTGAGCGGTGGCACCATTTGTGGTTTGTGTGCGTATGACACTTTGTGGTTGATCTCAGTTGTTCCCCAGCTTTTAAGTGGAGCCTTGGTTTTTCACGTCTCAGCTCAGTAGTGATGGTTTTTCTCGCCAGTGGATTTACTGCCCCTTGAGATCCGTGATTATTGAGGAAGAGGGACGCCCGTTGCATTTCGGTCAGCGAGAGGAGAGAATTGCACATCGGGTCTGCCGTACTTGTTGTTGTTGTTGCGGAGTAATCACGAGGAGCGATGGGGGGAGTGGAGGCGTATTGTTGATAACGAGCCATGGTATTCTTGACTCAGAGGGCTTGATCTAGTTTCGAGGACGAAAACTTCTTTTAGTGGGGGAGGATGTGAGGTCCTGGAATCCCGGTTAGGGTTGTGGTTGTTGGGAGAGGTTGCGGTCGCGTTGGGGGTGTTGCGTGCGTGTTGTGGGCCCAGCCGAATGGATTTGTGATGCTTTGGGATTTGGCTTGCATCACTGAGGCCTGCGTGGGTTTGCGCGCAATTTGGACACAAGTGGTGGACTTCGGGCTTAAATTGAGACCCGTGGGAATTGGAGGACCCGTGGGGTGGTTAGAAGTGTTTTCGCGCGATTAGATGTCAAAATTGACCTACGGGTGAAGTGGAATAAAAGTTTACCTCTCGGTCGCCCCTCGGGAATTTTTAGAGTTGGAATTGGGCAAATCGGACTTTAAAAATGGACCCGGCTGCGGAAATCGGATCGAGTGGGCATCGGCAAATTTTCGGGTGAGGAATTGGAGAAAAGAAGAGGGACATCATTTCTGGACTCAGCGAGCGAAATCGCTAAGGATGGACTATTATTTGTTGGATTTGGAGTCCGGTAGGATGTGGCGCTTTTCGAGGCAAAGCGGCAAGCGGATCGAGACGAACGTGGCGCGGATCACGAGGAGGTGCGGCGCGTCAGGAGGAGGCGCGGCTGACGCGGACAGGGCGCGCCTCTGGCGCGTCGGGGCAGGCGCACACATGCGCGGGCCACGTGGGAGGCCGCCACGTGG
>JAQNDB010000866.1:0-63645 GCA_029204045.2 Tillandsia leiboldiana
TCTACATCACTCACCTTAAAGTAAGTTTCGTCCTCGAAACTTGACCCTGGTCCGCAACGATACAACTGGGTAGCACTCCCTTATCATTGACTACAGTTCCCAAGTCGCTTCACGTCTTCCTGGTGGCTCCACAGCACCCTCACATAGGGGATCGTCCGGTGCGCACCCTTTTTGTCCTCCCGTGCTAACCCGCACGGGCGTTTTTATCGAAGCTCCGGTCCTCTCTAAGCTCAAAAGCAGTAACCATCCCTCACCCGAATCAAGCACGCAGGTTCGGAGCATATCTTCGAGAATCCTGATCACACGCTAGGACTGTCCGTCGTTCTGGGGGTGAAACGCCGTGCTGAAGTGTGGGTTAGTCTATAGAGCTTATTGTAGACTTTGCCAAAGGTTCTGCACCAGCCGAGTGTCTGTAGCTCACGTCGTGTGGATGGGTGGGAAAAGTGCCGACTTCGTCAATCGATCCACTGTGACTCAAACTGCACCGTGTCCTTGAACATCTTCGTGTCACCCGATGCGCCACAAAGGGGGCGCAGTGCGCCTCTGACCGTATCTCTTCCTTCGACTCTGGCCACTCGGGCACGCAGTTCTGTCCTCGAAAATGTATTGCGCCGTTCGCACTCGCCGAAAGTCACTCGCGTGGTCCGGGAATCTTGTCTCAAACAAGCTGTATCGGTGCGCCTATCTTCTAACCTTCCAGGATTTCTCTAACAGGATTGGCTTGACCATCAAGGACAAGAGTCGCGCGACCATACCGGTCCTGCTGAGTAATCGCGCTTATCGGTTCCTCCTCGATTTGACCCTTCCCGCTCAAGACATCTGCTACTACACTTGCCGTTCCGGGGTGATACTAAATGGACCAGTCGAGTCCTTCAGCAACTCCAACCAACGCCTCTGCCGCAAAAACCACTCTTTCTATGTGAACCAAACTTAAGGCTCTGGCGATCCGAAAACACATCACGATGAACTCCAAAAGGTGGTGTCTCCAAGCTTTAAAACGAAGACGACTGCTGCCAGTTCCGGATCGTGTGTCGGGCAATTCCGCTCATATTCTCTGCGATTCCCGTTGCTGACACCATGTGCCCCAACGAGCCCACTTCGCAAAGTTAGAACTCACATTTCTTAACTTGGCAAACAGCCTCTGGTCCCTGAGATTCCGGAGAGTAATCCGTAAGTGCTCCTCGCAGTTGATTGACGAGGTCAACATCCAGGAACTGTTCTCCACTGTAACCTTGTTTATCTTCCTGTAGTTGATGCGTAGACGTAAGCTTCCGTCCTTCTTTCGCATGAAGAGAACGGGTGCGCCCCCAAGGCGACACCCTCGGTCTGATGAACCCTTTATCCAGAAGATCTTCTAGTTGTGCCTTGAATTTCCTCAGTTCCGCGAAAGCCATTCAGTAAGGCGCCTAAGTGATAGGTTGCGTGTCTGGTAGAAGCTCGAAAGAGAGGATGACCTATCCCTCGGGGTATTCCTCGCCGTTCAGTCGTGAAAACGTCGGGAGAAAATCCTTACAACCGGGGTGTCAGTGAGCGATGCAGGGGGTCGATACGCAAGGCCCACTGAAACCAAGTAACAAACATCCGCCTGGTACCTCGTGAACCAAACCGTGCCCAGCACCTCATCGTATTCCTGCTTCCCGACTCGGAGTTCCCCGTCACGACGCCACCAGTCCGCAGACCACCTCTGCCGGTGCTGAGCAGTCAGCAACAAAATCTCGCGATGCGTCAAGGTACCCCAGTCATACCGCCCGACCCGTACCGATGAGCCCTTAAAAGTCCAAAACAACTAAATCGACGACAAGGGAAAAAACCACACTAACGCACTCACCAGGCCCCAAGAGGTGCCAACAAAAGAGACTCGGTTACTAACTACCAGGAAATCTCCCCTGAGAGCAACGAACTCACCCATCACCAACACGGACCGCTCCCACCCGTCACCAACACGGGCCACCTCCACCCGTCACCAACACGAGTCACAAACTCGGATCATATCCACCGTCCCGGATTACCCGCTCCGACGGTCCGTCCGACCAGGGCGACGGTCAAAACTAAAGTTAGGCTTCAGCTCCAGGGCCTACCACAAGGTCTACCTCACAGAAAAAGCTGCATGCAGGCACCCTAGCCGAAAGTGACCACTGCCAGAGTGCCATGTAGTCCACGATCCCCGCTGACCTACGCTGCTTCAAAAACAATAGACTCGCAACACAAAATCCTCAAGACTATGCCTTGGTCATGGGAAGCTGGCGACAAAAACCACGAAATATGGTCCCAATTCCGTCCTGGCACCGAAAGGGGTGCGACATTTGGATTAACCACTGACGCTCGGTCCCCATTTGTCGCCACTCCAAGCACCGGGCAACGAACCGAGCCGCAAACGCTCAGATGAAACAGCCACACTCCAAACCGAGAGAACTCTGAGCTCTAGGTCCACTAAGACAATGGCCCCCGGATACAGTAGACTACCCATCCAAAACCTATCCGGTCGGGAAGGGATAAGCAACGATAACTGGGGAAATCACCTTGTCATCAAACTGCCTAGGTATACTAAGCGCGCTCGGGGGATCACGCGCCAACCCACTAGTAAGACAACCTAACCGACCCTCTTGTGCATAACACAAGAACCCGCTCTAGAGTTACACCATCACAACCCCCTTAAAAGGCTAAACCCTAATAAAAGGTCGCCACTTACGCACGCGTGTGCGAAGCGAGACACGGCCCCCTAACCAAAAATCGAGCCCAAACGAACCAGATTCTCTAGCCCCGGTGGTCTCCTTTTTAACCTAAAGGAGCACCCCTAAAACTCCACCACGATGATCTCAACAATCATCGCAGTGTCCACAGTAAAAGCCGAACTTTGGTAGCAACCGTAGGGGAAGGATTCTCATCCCCACCCATACTTTGCCAAGATGCAAAAGAATCGGCCGACTACCCGCCGTAACCTCAAACCAGCAGATCTAGAAGGTACGAATTTAGGCAAGAGGCTACCCAGTTACTCATGACCGACAAAACGGCCGACACACTAACACACACCGGCGGTTACACTACCACTAGTCATCGTTTCTAACGACAACCAGAACGTCGGCAGAGGAAGGGGTTCGAAAAAAACAAAGGCCGGCGCATCGATCTGCTGTGCTAACCGCCGCACCAAGTGCATGAACACCGTCAGCGGTCCCACCGTGTCCTGAGCCGTTGCTTAATCCATTGATTCCCCGCAACCATCAAGACCCCGTTGGCAGCTGGCCTCGACCCCAACCTCCAAAACAACCCGACTACACTAGCACAACACCCGGGCTAAACCGAAAAACAAAACTTAACAATCCCGCACCCTCGCATCCCTACGCACCTATACCCTGATCATTTCATTAGTTAGTAGCCCGTGGTAATTCTTCTGTGGATGTTGGACATCGACTACTGTGGTTAAAGTTATTTTTCTCTGATACAATCTTAATCTGTCACGCCCCGGGGGGTTTTTACGCGCGGAGCGGTAGCCACCGATGCTCCCAAAATTTCACATATATTTTTTTTTGAAACCAGTCTCCCCCGTCGCGTGCCCAGACCCGCCGCATATACAAATTCACTCTGCAAACGGGCAGAGTCTCCTTTGTATATGCACGGCGTTCTGATTACAAAGTTCACATAAGCATGCCTTTAACCACACTAGACCGGTTGCCAATCACATACAATCATTTTCAACAACATACAATCAATTTCCACAAGTAATAAAGGGCCGACTATTTTTGAAAAGATAAAACCACAGGGTTTTGAATGCGATGCCCACTCGACATCAGGTTTTATAAGACTATTTTCGAAACCACATAAATCCACAGAATTTGAAATCGGTGCCCACCCGACACCAGGTTTAATAAAACTAATTTCGAAATCACATAAATCCACAGAATTTGTAAACGGCGCTCACACGGCACCCATATTTTTAAAACGGTTTTCGAAACATTTTCCATGTTTCTTGTTTGTAGTTTGAAAGCGGCCAAGTAAAGAAGTAAGAACAAACACCCAACCAAAAGAGTTATAAAAATAGTCCAACATCCACATCGATCCCACGGGGGTATCGCGATCCACAACTAGCTACAATACGTAATGAAATGAACAAAAAGGTAAAGTAAAGAGTATCTGTAGCCTCTAAGGGCCAGAAGATCGCTCACGCGGCCTCACCAACGCCCTAGCACTCGCCCCTGGACGAACCTGTCACGGAGTGGGAAGTCAGTGACCAGAAACAATAATAAAAGCAATAAGGGCTAAGGTAAGGCAAACCACAGAAAAACCCGAGCAACCACCCCCCTCAACGTGCAACCAATAGTGAAGAACCCTCTGCAACCCAAACCGGGCACTTCTCCTGGCAACCACACTGAGCACCTGCCTAGGAAACCCCTGCCGAGCACCTGCCTCGGCCGCCAAGCGCCCGCCTCGGCGTCACCGCTCACACCCCCCACCCACGGGGGCCCCCATTACGTCACCATCACGTGGGGTACACGGGTCAATGTACCACTTTTCCGGAAAAGCACACCCTCGTGGTGGCCAAACCGCCGGTGTGCGTGTAGCAATCTCGAGCCTCGACCGAGCACCAACCTCGGCCAACCAGACCGAGCACCAACCTCGGTAAACCAGACCGAGCACCTGCTTCGGCCATCTCCCAGAACATGATGTATCGTCGAGCACAGCGACCCTTGGTCGCCATAAACGTAGTGATAATGAAACATAAGCATAAACGGGGGTTAGCAACATTTCAACGTGTCAAACCTTTGCTCTTACCAACTGCCCTCGTTTCTCGACTCAAGAACTGTCGAGAGAGGAACCCACCTTTCGACGTCCGACTGGTCACACCGATCACCGTCCTTATCGCTAGCATGCTCCAAACAACCCTACTGTTGTTCGGAGAGGCGAACTGCCCGTCCAGTCCCCCACCGCGACGTTCATTAAACCGGAGGTCCACGTCACCCCTTACAAGATTTAAATAACACTAACGGAAACATGCACCAAGAGGTTCTAAGGGGTACCCACCTCGAACACGAAGAAGAAGACGTGCGGAGGCTCCAACTAAAACACCCTCACCTTGTGCCCGAAAAAGCTTGATTTCGCTGGAGGAGGAGGAAGAAGGAGGATCACCCGTTCCTCGCTCGATCAATCTCGCAGAAAGGCCTCTCCCCATCTCCCCGTCTCGTTTTCCACGCCGTTTCTTGAAAAGAGGGAAAAGGGGTTTGGGGTTTTTCCTCGCACCCCCGATCGGGAATAAAAGAATAAAAGATACGAGGAGATAATAAAAATTAAAACCCTGTTACCAAACCTAGCCATTCAAAATTTAAACGGGGGTCCAGATCACCTCGGAAAATGTGCCGATCACCGGCACGCATTTCGATGCACCCAAGCTGATAGAAAACTTCAAAAATTATTTCTAGGAGATCCCGGGGTCGGAATTCAAATCCGATCGCGCCACCGTTCACCGTTTTGCGAGCTCTACCACCTAAAAATATCCGCAAACCCCGACGATCAGCCCAGAAATTCTAGAACTTCAGCTCCCCCCCCCCGTTACCACAGTAAGGATTCAATTAGGACCCAAAATGGAAAACCGGAAGGTCGAGGTAAAACAAAAATAAATAAAATACCCGAATGACATAAATAAGATGGAAAGTCCGATCGTCGAAGGGTCCCGTCCAATCACCTCGAAAAGCATGCCGGCCACTTAGCACGGACTCTGAGGTGTAGAGTTATTATGGATCCACAAGGATCTAAATAGGTACTATCAAACAACTAGAGGGGGGGTGAATAGGTGTAATACTTAAAAACTCAATCTCAGTGCAAAATAAAAACCAATGCGGAAAATAAAAACAGCACACCGAGATTTACGTGGAAACTCCAATCCAGGAGAAAAACCACGGGACCAACACGCAATAACAATCCACTAAGAATAGAAGAATAACAAGGTGATTACCGACTCCACGGACTCAAACCCCTCCTTCAGCTTCTTCGGACCTTGCGCTGACCGGTTGGATATCCACGCAATAACAATCCCTAAGAAAAGAAGAATAACAAGGTGATTACCGTCTCCACGGATTTAACCCCTCCTTCAATTTCTTGGACCTCGCGCTCCACCGTTTTGCACGTCCACTGCTCACGTTCGAATCCACGAACGCACGCTTCGAATTCACGAACGCCTTTAGCACACCGAATCCACGTGCCACGTCGAATCCACGACGCAAACTCAGTCGATAAGAATAGTGACTTGATGGTGATCCTTGCTTAGATTCTCATTGAGGAACCGTAGAAGAAATCTCTAAGCAAAGATTAGATCAATTCGACAAAAGATATGTTTCTGTGAAAGAACCATCGAATTGACCTAAAAGAGGCTATGAAGAAGATCGATAAAAACCTAGCCTCTAGGGTTGCTCTCAAGTGTTTTATAAATTGATCGGCCGTAGCTCCCACGTTTTGAGAAACCCTAAGTGTCTATTTATAGTTTAGAAACCTTTGGAAGGAGATAAGAATCAAAAACATACCTTATCTGGAAATTTTCAGGACGGCGATCCGGATCGGATTTACTGCGATCCGGATCGTCGTAACGAGATTGACGATTCCAGAAAACCAAGGGTTCGGGATCCGGATCGCATTGCCCGATCCGGATCGTTCATACAAATCAGAAAACTTAACATTCGGGATCCGGATCGGAAATTGCATGGATCCGGATCGAAGTCTTGTATGAAGCAACAACCTTCGGGATCCGGATCGTTGGCCCTGATCCGGATCCTGAACATGTCCGAACACCAGTTTTTGATTATTATGAAATTAAAAATTCATCCAAGTGTTTCTACACTATAAGAAAGTATTCGGATCACCAAAATTATTTAGTTAACCATACCTGATCCTTTTGAATACTTTCTTCTTGAGATTGATGTAACTGATCCACAATTCTTCAACTTCAATCTTCAAGATTCAAGACACTGAGTGTCAACTTGAGCTCTTGTTGAATCTTCTCTAAGTCTTTGATTGCTGATTGACAATTTGATCCCTTTAAGACTCCGACTCAACTCACTGACTTGACTCACGAAATATGCCAATACCAAAATGCCGTAACAATCTCCCCCTTTGGCAATTTCGTGACAAAACCCAAAAATACATAAAAGCGCTCAAGTCACTCATCTTAAACCAAAAATCGAAATTCAATGTTATCACCAAAACATTGATTTTCTTTGCGTGAAAGATCCAATAAATACAAAATTACATTTGAACCAAACAGTCCTAGAACATACTCTATGACTTAGGACTTGGAGTCTTAAAGTGATGTAATTCCTGCAAAACAAAACTCCAAACAAAATCAAACGTTAGTCGTTAGAAATTAAAATCCTACATTTGATTCATCCTTTTGGTTCTTTTGTTTTTCCCTCTTTCAACCTTTCTTTGTCTCCCCCTATCTTGAGCATCTCTAACATGTTCTCCATGTTCTTGAGCATCTATGTTCTCCCCCTTTGGTACGATCATCATTTTCCGTTCTCCCCCATTTTTCCATTTTCGTTTCGTTTGTCCTCTCTTGATGATCTCATCTCCGTCATTTCTCTTCTCCCCCTTTTTGTCACAAATTGTCAAAAGTTAACATACTAGACAAAAGGAAATTACTAACAAAATAGTTCATGGAGAAAGAGAGATAAAGCTCAGTTCTGGTATATAACAAAAATGCAGATTGCGTACGGTACCAGAAAGCAAAAATTAAATAATTTCTTGAAACAAATCCAGATTTTAGAATCTTTTCAAATACCGATTTGTATTCCATCAAGAAATCAATTTAAGTGCTTTAAACAGTGGAATTCACACAGATGTCATTCAATCCAATTAATTTCACAAAATTAAAAAGATTTACTCCAAAATCATGAAAAATAAAGGTAAAACATTATAAACCGTTTTTCATGTTATATTCATCAAACACAAGTCATCAAAAATAATCTTGAGATCCAAGTCTATCAAGATGTAACGGATTTACAAAGATGACATACGGAGATTTCCAAACGACATCAATCTTGAATTCTACCCTTTCAAATTGAGATAAGCACATAAAATACCTAAGGGTGGCTCTTTGAGCATCTTTCAACTATCCCACCTTATACCAACCAGGAGATTGTTCAAAATATAAGAGTTTTGCATATAAATCTCCAAATGCTTCAACTAAAGATTTTCTCATAAAATACTATCAAGCATCCATAACATGTGGTAGCTTCACACACAAACCGGACGACCGGGGGTGGCAGCTCTTTCCTACATGTGGTGGTAGTTTTCACACTCCTTTCGGATGTAACTCTTTCCACATCTTTTGCAAATCATTTCAATACCCTTGAAAGAATGCAATCTCTTACGTGAAAGAATTAAATCCCAAATTTAGTCTATCGGTTGTCTCACGTTATCACAATGAATTCACACAATCGAGATAGATTAAGCATCTAAAGATCACACATGATTTCTAAAATTTGATGCTTATAAAATCAAAACTCCTATAATGAAGTATCTTCAAGATTACGATTAAGGAGTAAAGTTGATAATCCAAATAAATTAATTTGGAGTGAATAAAAGTGAAGCCCTTTTTATTCAATGCACTTGTTCAGTAAAAACCCTTTTGTTCAAAAACAAAGTATAAAAACGAAGAGCATTGAGAAACATGTAATGCAAAGATTAAGAAAAATATGAAAGGAAAACTAATCAAAGCATTACATACAGTCATAAGCTATTTAGAACTTAAGACAAGGAAAGATATCACCTTTCCGAATCCAAAATCGCTGGATTTTGGGTTGTCTTGATTCGTTGTGGCCGGGGGTTGTCCGCTTTGACTGTTGATCCACCTTAGGTCTTTGCCTCGCAGTGATCCACTTGTATGATTGATGATGTGGCTCGGACCTTTGATGGATTGAGTGAACTCTTTTGACTTGATGTGTCTTTTGAGTCCGTTGAGTCAGCTCCGTAGATGAAGTTGCCGAAGGATTTTTCTTTCTCTTTTTCGGGCAATCCCTCACCAAATGTCCTTCAAGTCCACATAAGTGACAAGTTCTTCCTTTCAATTTCATTGTGGAACTTGAAGCATGCACAGTTTGGTCCTTTTTGAATCCCAAACCAACCTTACTTGTTTGACCTAAACCGGACATACACTCAAGTTTCTTGGAATCGGTTGAGATCCTTTGTATGTCGGATTTAAGTTGATGAACTTGTTTGGTCAATGCTTGGTTGGTGACATGAATCTCCTCAAACTGTTTTTCTAGAAAATCAATCTTGTCAATATGGGAATTAACGACCGTTTCCGATTGATTTATCTTTTCTTGGAGGATTTTATTATTATTCAATAAAAGCTCTCGTTCCTCCTCGAGATCATGAAGTTTGATCTTTAAAGCATGATTCTCGTCTTGATTCTCAAGTCGTTGCTTTCTCAACTTCTTGATATGTTTGGCCATCTTCTTAGATTCCGCAAGAAGTTGTTGATATGCCTCAACGAGTTCTTCCTCGTCCGACTCCCCCTCACTTGATGACTCTCCGCCGGTTGTTGATGTTTCATACAAAATCAAAGGAGTAGAGTCAGTGACTAAAGATGATAAACAATTATTAGAAGAGGGAAAATGAGAGGCATGAGAAGCAACGATTTTTTCCTCTATACTTGAGGTCGATTCATTAGAAGTAGAATCGTCCCAAGTTTTCGCTTGCAAAGCCTTCTTTTTATATGATTTCTTAGAAGGACAATCCATTGAAAAATGGCCGTAGCCTTTGCATCGATAGCATTGGATTTCCCCTTCGAAATCATCTTTTTCTTTTTCTTTAGAAGGTTTTGCAAAGCTTTTGAGTTTAGAGAATTTAGAACCCGATGATCCTTTAGAAGATTTCATGGATGAAGATCCATCGGTTCGATTCTTCCAAAATTTTTGACGAAATTTCTTTACGATCCGCGCCAATTGTTCTTCAAAATCGGCAAAAGAGATTTCATCGTCGGAACTTGATTCGCTATCTTCTTCCTTTGTTGATTTGAATGCAATACCTGTAAGCTTAGAAGAAGACTTGGAAGAAACTTGATTAGTAGGAAAAGTCATTTCATAAGTTTGCAAAGCACCTACTAATTCCTCTACACTCATCTCATCCGGATGACTAACGGTTTCAATGGCGGTAACCTTTGCCCTAAACCGTTCCGGAAGAGTCCGAAGTATCTTTCTTACAATTTTCGACTCCGGGATCTTTTCTCCTAAATTAGCACATGTATTTATTACATCTTGAAGTCTAGTGTAATAATCTGTAAACAATTCATGCCCTTCCATATGAATAGAGTCAAATTGACTTGTAAGCATCTGGAGCTTTTGAATTTTTACAAGATTAGTACCCTCATGTGTAATTTTGAGAATATCCCAAATTTCCTTCGCGGTTTCACACGCGGAAATTCTTGTGAACTCAGTCGAGGAAAGAGAATTAAATAAAGCGTTTATACCTTTCCCATTGTAAGAAGATCTTTCAAATTCCTCTTTGGACCATCTAGAGCGAGGTTTTGGGGTAGTAGAATTTCCTACTTCCTCAACAGGATGCACCCAACCGCATTCCACGGATTGCCATACTCGCTCATCAATTGCGATGAGAAAAGCTCTCATCCGCACTTTCCAATAAGCATAATTAGTCCCATCAAAAAGAGGAGGTCTATAAATATTACCACTTTCACCCATCAAGATAGATAAACCTAAAACCCGCTCTGATACCAATTGTAGAGTTATTATGGATCCACAAGGATCTAAATAGGTACTATCACACAACTAGAGGGGGGGTGAATAGGTGTAATACTTAAAAACTCAATCTCAGTGCAAAATAAAAACCAATGCGGAAAATAAAGACAGCACACCGAGATATACGTGGAAACTCCAATCCAGGAGAAAAACCACGGGACCAACACGCAATAACAATCCACTAAGAATAGAAGAATAACAAGGTGATTACCGACTCCACGGACTCAAACCCCTCCTTCAGCTTCTTCGGACCTTGCGCTGACCGGTTGGATATCCACGCAATAACAATCCCTAAGAAAAGAAGAATAACAAGGTGATTACCGTCTCCACGGATTTAACCCCTCCTTCAATTTCTTGGACCTCGCGCTCCACCGTTTTGCCCGTCCACTGCTCACGTTCGAATCCACGAACGCACGCTTCGAATTCACGAAACGCCTTTAGCACACCGAATCCACGATGCCACGTCGAATCCACGACGCAAACTCAGTCGATAAGAATATTGACTTCGATGGTGATCCTCTGCTTAGATTCTCATTGAGGAACCGTAGAAGAAATCTCTAAGCAAAGATTAGATCAATTCGACAAAAGATATGTTCTTGAAAGAACCATCGAATTGACCTAAAAGAGGCTATGAAGAAGATCAATAAAAACCTAGCCTCTAGGGTTGCTCTCAAGTGTTTTATAAATTGATCGGCCGTAGCTCCCACGTTTTTGAGAAACCCTAAGTGTCTATTTATAGTTTAGAAACCTTTGGAAGGAGATAAGAATCAAAAACTTACCTTATCTGGAAATTTTCAGGACGGCGATCCGGATCGGATTTACTGCGATCCGGATCGTCGTAACGAGATTGACGATTCCAGAAAACCAAGGGTTCGGGATCCGGATCGCATTGCCCGATCCGGATCGTTCATACAAATCAGAAAACTTAACATTCGGGATCCGGATCGGAAATTGCATGGATCCGGATCGAAGTCTTGTATGAAGCAACAACCTTCGGGATCCGGATCGTTGGCCCTGATCCGGATCCTGAACATGTCCGAACACCAGTTTTTGATTATTATGAAATTAAAAATTCTTCCAAGTGTTTCTATACTATAAGAAAGTATTCGGATCACCAAAATTATTTAGTTAACCATACCTGATCCTTTTGAATACTTTCTTCTTGAGATTGATGTAACTGATCCACAATTCTTCAACTTCAATCTTCAAGATTCAAGACACTGAGTGTCAACTTGAGCTCTTGTTGAATCTTCTCTAAGTCTTTGATTGCTGATTGACAATTTGATCCCTTTAAGACTCCGACTCAACTCACTGACTTGACTCACGAAATATGCCAATACCAAAATGCCGTAACATGAGGCACCACTCAAAGACAAACGCTTTGACCTCCATTCCGGGAGATCCGTAAATCGGAATCCGAATCCGATCGCTTTGCCGTTTTCCATTTTCTGAGCTCAAATGCAGAAAAATACCCGCGGTCTAGGCCGGTCCATTGCAGAAAACACAGTGAACAGCTTCCCTAACAACTCCGTCATAAAAAGAGGGTATTCAAAGGCAATGGAATGCCAGAACTCTACATCACTCACCTCTTAAAGTAAGTTTCGTCCTCGAAACTTGACCCTGGTCCGTAACGAATACAACTGGGCAGCACTCCCTTATCATTGACTACAGTTCCCAAGTCACTTCACATTCTTCCTGGTGGCTCCACAGCACCCTCACATAGGGGATCGTCCGGTTGCGCACCCTTTTTGTCCTCCCGTACTAAGTCCCGCACTAGCGTTTTATCAAAGCTCCGGTCCTCTCTAAGCTCGAAAGAAGTAACCATCCCTCACCCGAATCAAGCACGCAGGTTCGGAGCATATCTTCGAGAATCCGGATCACACGCTCGGACTGTCCGTCGTTCTGGGGGTGAAACGCCGTGCTGAAGTGTGGGTTAGTCTATAGAGCTTATTGTAGACTTTGCCAAAGGTTCTGCACCAGCCGAGTGTCTCTAGCTCACGTCGTATGGATGGGTGGGAAAAGAGCCGACTTCGTCAATCGATCCACTGTGACTCAAACTGCACCGTGTCCTTGAACATCTTCGTGTCACCCGGATGCGCCACAAAGGGGGCGCAGTGCGCCTCTGACCGTATCTCTTCCTTCGACTCTGGCCACTCGGGCACGTAGTTCTGTCCTCAAAAATGTATTGCGCCGTTCGCACTCGCCGAAAAGTCGCTCGCGTGGTCCGGGGGAATCTTGTCTCAAACAAGCTGTATCGGTGCGCCTATCTTCTAACCTTCCAGGATTTCTCTAACAGGATTGGCTTGACCATCAAGGACAAGAGTCGCGCGACCGTACCGGTCCTGCTGAGTAATCGCGCTTATCGGTTCCTCCTCGATTTGACCCTTCCCGCTCAAGACATCTGCTACTACACTTGCCGTTCCGGGGTGATACTAAATGGACCAGTCGAGTCCTTCAGCAACTCCAACCAACGCCTCTGCCGCAAAAACCACTCTTTCTATGAGAACCAAACTTAAGGCTCTGGCGATCCGAAAACACATCACGATGAACTCCAAAAGGTGGTGTCTCCAAGCTTTAAAATGAAGACGACTGCTGCCAGTTCCGGATCGTGTGTCGGGCAATTCCGCTCATATTCTCTGCGATTCCCGTTGCTGACACCATGTGCCCCAACGAGCCCACTTCGCGAAGTTAGAACTCACATTTCTTAAACTTGGCAAACAGCCTCTGGTCCCTGAGATTCCGGAGAATAATCCGCAAGTGCTCCTCGCAGTTGATTGACGAGGTCATCAATCCAGGAACTGTTCTCCACTGTAACCTTGTTTATCTTCCTATAGTTGATGCGTAGACGTAAGCTTCCTTCCTTCTTTCGCATGAAGAGAACGGGTGCGCCCCCAAGGCGACACCCTCGGTCTGATGAACCCTTTATCCAGAAGATCTTCTAGTTGTGCCTTGAATTCCCTCAGTTCCGCGAAAGCCATTCAGTAAGGCGCCTAAGTGATAGGTTGCGTGTCTGGTAGAAGCTCGAAAGAGAGGATGACCGGTTGCCAATCACATACAATCATTTTCAACAACATACAATCAATTTCCACAAGTAATAAAGGGCCGACTTTTTTTGAAAAGATAAAACCACAGGGTTTTGAATGCGATGCCCACTTGACATCAGGTTTTATAAGACTATTTTCGAAGCCACATAAATCCACAGAATTTGAAATCGGTGCCCACCCGACACCAGGTTTAATAAAACTAATTTCGAAATCACATAAATCCACAGAATTTGAAAACGGCGCTCACACGGCACCCATATTTTTAAAACGGTTTTCGCAACATTTTCCATGTTTCTTGTTTGTAGTTTGAAAGCGGGCAAGTAAAGAAGTAAGAACAAACACCCAACCAAAAGAGTTATAAAAATAGTCCAACATCCACATCGATCCCACGGGGGTATCGCGATCCACAACTAGCTACAATGCGTAATGAAATAAACAAAAAGGTAAAGTAAACAGTATCTGTAGCCTCTAAGGGCCAGAAGATCGCTCACGCGGCCTCACCAACGCCCTAGCACTCACCCCTGGATGAGGACCTGGATCCCCACGAGGTGATTACTGGCTGACCAGCAGCTTCTGGAGGCCTTTGTGGTGCGTCGGTGGTGTTTGTGCACCAATTAGACACTAGTGATGGACTCAGAGTGTTTAATGGATCACGAGAATAGTCAGATGGCCCCATCGAATGCTTAGAAGTGGTTTCGCGCGGAATGGATATTAAATTGGACTCGGGGCGAAGTTTGGATAAAAGATCACCTCTCCGGATGCCTTCGGGAATTTTTAGAGTTGGAATTTGGCAAATCGGACTTTAGAAATGGACCCGGCGTGAAAATCGGATCAAGTGGGCTTTCCGGGGGCTTTCGGCAAATTTTCGGATGAGAATTTGGAGAAACGGACACCGTATTTGGATTCAGCGCGCGAAATTGTTGAGAATGGACTATTTACTTGTTTTTTTTGGAGCCCGGGTGACACGCGTGTTTTTCGAGGCGCGTGCGCGAATCCCGAGTTGGCGTCTCGGATCCCGAGGTGGCGCGCGGCTCTAGGGAGCGTACGGACGCGGGATGGCGCGCAGGCGCGCTGGGGAAGCGCGCCTTTTGCGCGGGTCACGCGGGGGCCGCCAGGTGGCGGGCCCCCATTCGCGCCCGCGCGGACGTGGGGGGGCACGCGTCCGTGCGGCGCGCTCGGTGTCTCACGCCTGGGTGAGGCACGGTGTAACGCGCCCGTGTGGCGCGTGGGCTGCGTCGCCAACGTGGCGCGCGGGGCGCGCGCCACGTGGCGCAGGGGGCGCGCGCCTGCGCCTGGCGCGCGGCCCCTGTGCGGTGGACCGCCTGGCAGCGGGCCCCATGGGGCGGTGCACCGTGGACCCGGTCCACGGGATCCCTCCCCTCCTCTCTTTCTTCTTTTCTTCTTCCTTTTCCTCCCCGCGCACCATTTCTTCTCCCCTTTTGCTTCTTCTCCAACCGAGCGAGAGAGAGTGAGAGGGAGGGGATTTTGTGGGGTGCGGCGGTGCGCCGTGGACCTCGCGAAGCGCGCGAGGTGTTCCAAGGAGACGGTTGGGCGGCGCGACGCGGTCAAGGTAGGTCCCGCGTGTTAGTTTTGCGATATTTTTGGCACAGTTTTGGAGCGCCCTTTTGGACATTGGATTTGACCCCTTGCTCTCGTGTGTGTTAGGGACCGTGTTTTCCTGTGCCGTTTTACTGCGCTGACTACTGCTGGCGTTTTGGACGCGCCTCGTTTTCGCGTGGACTCGTAAAGTGTGCACCGTTTTGCGTGCAACTTGTTGTACGAGCGTCGGATCGAGGCGAGCCTATACACTTTTTTCATCTACTCGACGTGAGGATTATCATCGTATTTTCTGGGATTTTCCGGGAATTGCCCGAAGGTATACTTTTCCCGTTCTTCTGTGCATTGTGATACAGATGTGTATGTTGTGGACTTTCGCGGTCACCGCGTTGTGGAATTAGTAACTTGGCCTCCGGGACTCGGATTTTGACGTGTAGGTACTCGTTTCGAAGGGCTCGACGCGGCGATCGCGTCTGTATTTTTTGTGGATTTTTCAAAGTTCGTTCTGCAGGTGAAAATTGCACATCTTCGGGGCTGGTTTCAGCAGATGGTGTATACTTGGATATTTTAGCATAAAGTGTAACTTTGGACCTTTTGTTGTACCCAGGAGGGTTTGCGAGTGTTTTTGGAACACTGCTAGGAGCCGAGGTTTGCGCGACTTGTACCGTGGATACGGGTTCAGCTGATTGTGCGTGCAGATGGCCACGTTCTTCACCAACCCCAGGTTTGCCTTGGATCGAGCACTTCAGGTGGGTGTTCTGTTCCCAGAACCGATGGACGGTTCTTTAATTCTTATATTAGAATGCACGCATGTTTAAGGTACAATAATTGTATGTTATTGGGAGATAAGCTAGGAAGGATGATTGTATAAAAGGAATTGCAAGACTAATATTCATATTAAATCTTATCGAGAACTTGCAGTATTCATATATTCATGATGATGAATTGTAAATGCTTACCTAAGGGATTTACTCTATGTGAAGGACGTTTGCATGCTTGTATGGTCATCTAGTTAGGCCATCTTTTACTGCTACACTACTTATTGGAACTTGACTTAGGAGAAACCATGCTTTTCCTTTCTCCTTCTTTGTTAGTCAGGTGGTTAGTGTTGCTCGGGTTCGAGCAGGGGTCTGGGTAGTGTAGTGGGGACTTGGTGTCTGGGACAGGTTGGATTAGTTGTGGGGCTTTGCGGCAACCGCGGATATTGGGCGGTTGACCGGATATTTATTTATGCACCAGATTGGGTATCAGATTTCCCTTGTGGGCGGAGTTTCCCATTTATCGAGTACTTTTGCATCTGATTGAGGACCGAGGCTTTCTTTGGTGGTTGAGGTTTCCCACTTTGATCAGAGTCATGATCCAATCCTGCTTTATTATGATACTGGTTACTGAGAGATACTATACTCGTGTGGGTCGCTCCCCTCGAGTGCCACTCCGGAGGTAGGCTTGACCGAGCCGTGTGCCGGTCTGTTACTTATATTTCGACCGAGCCGTGTGCCGGTCCGTTACTTATATTGAGATCGAGTCGTGTGCCGATCAGTTATTGAGTTCGACAGCAGAGCAGGCAGTACCGGGTTTTATACCGGTTCATTTGATTGGGTTTATTTTGGTCAGATACTGTTATTGTTGCACCCGTGCCCGGGGGGCCGAGTGCAGTCTGGTAGCTGAGTTTAGACCCATGCTAGTATTGTTGAGAGCCGTTTGGTTGACGGTGATCCCGTGTCGTCGAGAGTACTTTGACCGTTGTGTGAGAGGTCGAGCATCATCATTCTATCCGTTCTGAGAGAGAGAGCGTGGATTTTGACTATAGCCTGCATGAGCCACTACTCGATAGCGAGTTAGTCCGTTTGGACGACCTACGTAATTCCTGCCCGTCAGCGGGAGGTGGTCGTTGGTGGGGCGCAGGTTTGACTGAACCAGATGTGGCAGTCAGCTTGATTGGGTCGATTGTGCACTTCTTGTGCTAGTGGTTGCATACCATTCTTTGATTCTCCCCTCTTGAGCATTTAGATGGAGGCTTGTTAGCTGTTGAGAGTCTCCAGCTTCCTTATTTCAGTCTTTACGGCTTTGGTTAGTTTTTGTCTCTTGAGGACTTAGTGGGCAGACCGTCGGGTCTGGCGGTGTTACCCACTGAGAACTCGCTTTTTGGTGTAGTTCTCACACCCTTTGGGGGTTTTCCCCCTTCTTTTTCCTTCCTCTCCTTTGTTTTGCAGAGTCTTAGCGGGTGTTGCTGATTCTGCGGTTGTTGATCGAGGCGAGGGAGTCGCGAGCTAGATCCCTACCCATGTTTGGAGAGTAGCGGTACCCCTTCAGAGGAGAGCTTCAGTAGATTAGTTGTTTTATTTCCTCTTTTGAGAGACTGATGTAGTGAGGATATGATATGTATTGAGAGCCTGTACACTGATGTATTTATTGGAGGTATCTCCCGGTTGAGTCTCGACCTTTGTATATGAGGATATTGTATGATTATCATTTTGGGAGATGGACATTATTGTATTATTTCCAGTTGTACAGTGGTTGATTTTAGTTATACTGCGGATTTTCATTTATAGCTCTGATATCTGTTAGCTGTAGTACTTTTCTTGTAGGTAGGACGCTTCGCCTATGCGGGGTTTGGCATAGGTGGCGGATCTGTTGGCGAGCCCGGGTCGCAGTTTCGACCCCAGGGCGTGACAGATTAGGTTGGTATCAGAGCCTAGGTTGTAGGTCATGGTGGACTTAGAAACCCTAGGCTTATGGTTTGACCCTTGGTTGACTTCGTGAGAGTCGTGATCTATAGCGAGAGTCCAGATTGAGTTTTATACCTCTCCCAAGGGACGGGAAGAGTGATTAGCATGTTTATTCTTCTAAGTGATTATGTTGGCTGCAGACAACATAATGCTGTGGAACGGGTGACATGCTTTAGACTTTCGCTGGATTGGGTCGAGTGGCTTTTGTGTACTGTTTTGTGGTTTCATCGTGGAGAGCGGTGTCTCCCCGACGCTGGGGTTTGACCCGTGTGCATCCTGTCTTAGCAGTTGAGCTTGAGCGGTTGGTTTTGGGCCGGATACCCTGATTGAGGTCAGAGAGTTCCCGACCCAGATGACAGGATCGTTTGAGGCCTATCAGCAGTAGAGCGAGCGAGCAGCTGGTTTTAGTGACACAGTTGTCGGAGCAGCAGGCAGCTCGACAGTGCTTCCTTCTGAGACCACCCGGTTGCTGTATCCTCAGGGGCGGGAATTTTTGTGGCACCGATGGAGTGAGTAGCCCCCTCTGTGCTGATGTTTAGTGTCGAGGCACCGAGGCAGGGTGGATAGTTGACAGCTAGCGAGCTGGGGGGGGGGGGGGGGGGGGACATGATCGATCTATTGAGCCAGATTCGGTAGATGAACCACCCAGACTCGTAAGATTGAGTTTGGAGCCTTTGGAGGCAGAGTCATGGTTGGTGGTGATGGAGTGATTAATTGAGAGCCCCCCCCCCCCCCCCCCTGTGCTAGAGAGTTTATGCAGTGGTTGAACTGTGCGCTCCAGGTTTCGAGGGACGAGGCGCATAGGATATGTGAGACTGGGAGTGGATTGCGCCAGGATACCTTCCAGTTTATTCGATCCCTCCTGTATAGATTTTGGATCTTGGATGCCTCGATAGAGTAGCCGTTGTGTATGGAGCGTGGTGCTGCAGTTCCTTTGGTTAGGGATCTGCCGCAAGAGGCGAGTTCTGGATATTGGCGCTTGGCGCCGGGTGATGGAGGACAGATCGGTCGGCAGAGGCATTTCTGATTTCTTTCTCCAAGGTATTGGATTTCTAAGATATCAGGGATCAGGTGGACCCCGATGGCAGTATCAGCATTTGTATCGGAGTAGCGCAACGGTAGCGTGGATTTGTTATCTGCGGAGGACCCTATTCGTCGCCTCAATGTGAGCAGAGACAGAGGTTGTACTCCCTTGTGGATAGTCCTGATTTTTAGGCAGATTGAGCGACAACCACTTGAGTCGAGGGGGATGAATCTGTGCCGCCCGATTGTAGGGCGCCACGGTAGTGGATCGAGTGTCGCAGGTGTGATTTCATCATAGCAGTCGGAGTTAGAGCATGTTGTATTCCTGCATGGACTAGAGGCAGATTTGTTACCACGTGCACTCGAGGTACAGGTTCCTGTTAGTGCTGTGCATGTGGAGGAGACTTGTGGATCATGTCCAATGCAGTTGAGGCCGCGAGTTGTACCGGCAGACTTATTGGTAATTGTGGCAGTTCGGTGTTTTGACCAGGTGCTTGAGATTGGTTGGCACAATGCCACAGGATGTTTTAACTGAGGACATCGATTTTCTGCGAGGCAGACAAGAGGAGGCTTGCTTGTTGAGATTATTAGAGCACACAGGCTATAGCGACAGTGTGAGAGGTGCTTTTGGCGGCACCGGGATTCAAAGATATCTCTGTTGCCCACGAGATCCCGGGTGTGATTTCACCTGAGCTATTTGTGATGCCGCCGGTTAGGGAGATAGAGATTGCGTTTGACGTGGTTCGAGGGAACCGCGCCACCCTTGACAGCACCTCATTGGATACCGCCTGTAGAGCTGAGAGAGCTGGCGGCACAGTTGCAGGATCTGATGGATCGAGGGGTCTGTTTGACCTAGTGCCACGCCATTGGTACACGGTGGTGATGCCACGTCGTTGATACACGACTGTAAGGGTCCTCTTATGGTTCGAGTGTAGACAGGTCCTGGTGGTATCTAGGACCTTTTTGATGGAGCTATACTCCGGCAGTTATTGTATGATGCGAGTACCTACTTGGAATCAGACAGCCGAGGACTTTGCCTAGAGGGCATTTAGGATCCGGTAAGGGCATTATGAGAGCATAGTGAGGCCAAATGGAATAATTGATGCCCTGTTGTCTTTGAGATTTGAGGAATTGTGTATCCCAGTTGTACCTGGACGGATTTGGGAGTGGTGTTTCCCCAAGGATATTTTGATTTACTCCCAGAGCGACTTGGAGCACGAGAAACGCTTGTGGATGTGCTACCATGCATGTGTGGATGAAGCTGTATGCCAAGTTATTGAGGTACAAGTTGTAGCTTCTGAAACATACCTTCTTGGGTCACCTTATTCTAGCCGTTGGAGCGGCGGTGGAACCCGACCAATTGGATGTTATTCAAGGTTGGCTGAGACCAACATTTATTCTTGAGGTGAGGAGCTTCTAAGACTTGGCAGTGTCGGGAGAGCATGGCCAATGGATAATGAGACTGATACCAGCGCCAATGCTAGCATTTCCAGTGTTGGGAGAGAGATTTGCGTGCTTTAGTGATGCCTCCCATTGTGGCTGTAGAGTTACCGTGGGTTGATTTTCGGTCCACACTTCATTAGTCCAACCCTATGAGTATTGTGGCAGGACGAACCGCTGTTTTGTAGGCAGCTTGAACCCCACAGATGAGCCTTTCAGTACGCCTTTTACTTCCGGCTTTGATTGATATACCTGGGCGTAGGCCATGCCTGCTTGGCTATCATGTTACGGAATTTGAGTGTAATAGCCGCGGGTTTTCGAACCGCTTTTAGGCAAAGGGGTCCGGGGGTTTGATTTTCTTTTGTCATTCTGGGCAGGCCGTCGGGGGCTCGCGGGCATTTTTCTTTGAGAATAAAGCTCGCGAAGCGGAGGCCGGCGGCGCGATCGGATCGGATTTCCGACCCCGGAAGCTCCCGGAATAAATTTTTGAAGTTGCTGCGGTTCGGGTGTCCGGCACGTCCCTTTTGAGGTAAACCAGACCCGGATTTAACGATATTTTTGATTCAAGCCAGTTAATTCTTTCGCACCGGCTCAGTCTAATTTTCTGTAAATTTTCGGGATCCGACATAAATTAATTTAATTTATTTCGTTCTATCTATCCGGGTTAATTTGGGGCTAGGTTAGCATTTGGAGTTGGACGCGGGTTGGGCTCGATCGTACCAAAACAGCTAATTAATTGGGGGTTTGAGAGGTGAGGGTTGGGAACCCCTTCTCAGTCTTCTACCCCTTTGGCACGCACGACCCGAGCGAAGACGGTCGAGGAGAGGGGAGAACGCCGCATCCCCACCACCACCACACCGGACCTACGAGAACGGACGATCCCCTCTTCCCAAACCTTCGTCGTCCTCATCAAGGTGAGACGGGAATTTAGTTTCTTTTTCCTCGTGTTGAGTTCTTGATCATCTTGACCGGAAGGGGTGAGGCACAGGCGGCGGATTTCCCGGAATCCGCCGCACGTGCGAAGAAACCCCCCCCCCATCCGGCGCCCTCATGCGACCCGCACGGGCCAGGCGGCGCCCAGCCCCCCCCCCCGCGTGTGGGATGACCCGCACGGGGCCGGGCGCACGCCCAGCCGCGTGCGGGATGACCCGCACGGGGCCGGGCGGCGCCCAGCCCCCGCGTGCGGGATGGCCCGCACGGGGCCGGGCGCACGCCCAGCCGCGTGCGGGGTGACCCGCACGGGGCTGGGCGACGCCCAGACCCGCGTGCGGGGTGACCCGCACGGGGCCGGGCGGCACGCCCAGCCCGCGTGCGGGGTAGGCCGCAGGGCTGGGCGGCGCCCAGCCCTGCGTGCGGGGTGACCCGCACGGGGCCGGGCAGCACGCCCAGCCCGCGTGCGGGGTAGGCCGCAGGGCTGGGCGGCGCCCAGCCCCGCGTGCGGGGTGACCCGCACGGGGCCGGACGCGCGCTCAACCCCACGTGTGGGGTTGCCCGTACGGAGCTGAGCACGCGCACGGCCCGCGTGCGGACGGGGAGCCGCGAACCCGACGAGCGGTTCGCCCGCCTCTCGTCTTCATCCGCGTCTGAGCGTCGTTTTTCTCCTCGCGGCAGGTGTGCGAAGGAGCCGAGCGGGAGTACCAGGACGCGAGGGAGCGGAGCGTTGACGCCTACTAGCGACAGGTGGGTTGAGTGTGATATTTGGCATCGAACCACATTGATTGTTTTAATTCAAATATTATATGTTACCGTTCACTTCAGTAATCATTATTCTAGATGCTACGGATTATTGCTACACATCGATAGTTACGTAGTCTCGTGTTTTGATGCTTCAGCTACCGTCTTTCCTTCGACTATGCTAATAGTAGGGCAACATGAGTTTACACGCCTCTACCTTATTCTGATTCATGCATCATGGTTACTGCTTTACTATTTCATATACATTGCGATTACTGCATTACTATTGCTCATATATTGTGGTTACTGTGCTCGAGGCTGCAACACGTGCACCCGCGGTTTGGCCACCGTGAGGGGTGCACTTTTCCGGAAAAGAGGTCGTAGGACCCGTGTATACCCACGAGGTGACGTAGTGGGGCCCCTTATTAGCTGTGGGGTTGAGGTGCCGAGGTGCGAGCGGAGCGACCCGCCGGTTTAGTTGTCCGGCGCGGTCGCGGTGCTGCAGGTACGGTATGGGCCGTCGGTAGTGGACCGACGCGGCAGAGTATTACAGGATGCAGATATACAGGTTACCATTTTCCCCCCCCCCCCAAAAGGGTGGTTGCTCCGGTTGTCGCCACGGTTTGTTTTTATTATTCCCCCTGCACGGCATTTATTAGTCACTGACTTCCCACTTCGTGACAGGGCCCAGGCGAGGGGAGAGGTAGGTGGCGGTGAGGACGGGGCGGACACAGCGGGACCGTTGGAGACCCTGAACTTTATACTTTCCTTTTCTTTTCAGCTTTTCATTTATATTGTGGGCATGTGTGAGGTTCCCGATACCCTTGTGGGGTCGACGTAGATGTCGGTATTTGATTATCTGTTTATGCACTACCTTTCCCTTTATTTCCTACTGGCCATTTGAAAAGCGAAACAAAAACAAAGAAAAGATTGCGAAAACCGTTTTCAAAGTCTAAGTGTCGTGTGGGCACTGATTTCAAAACCTTGTGGATTTATGGATTGCGAAATGAGCTTTCAAAACTTGGGTGTCGTGTGGGCACCGTTTTCAAAACCCTGGGGTTTATGCTGATTTCGAAACTCGTTTTCAAAACTTAAGTGCCAGGTGGGCACTCTTTAAAAACCGTGGATTTATCCTTTCAAGTTGAAGTGGCCATGCGCTTAAATATTTAGAATACTGGTTGTATGTAATTGAATGTTGTGATTGAATGGTTATGTTTGCTTGGGAGATGTATTCAACCACACGCCGTGCACGTACAGGGGAGACTCTGTCCGTTTGCAGAGAGATCCTGTATGTGCGGCGGGTCTGGGCACGCACCGGGGAAGAAAGAGACCTTTCAAAAAAAAAAAAAAAAAAAAAAAATGCCGTTTCCGCTAAAACAAACCCCCGGGGCGTGACAGATTAAGATGGTATCAGAGCCTTCATTCAATCACAACAGCTAGTGCCGACATCCGTGGGAATGCCTCACATACCTACGAATAAATGAAATGGGTGGGGCATAGGATTTTAGAACGTGAGTGAACGGGGGGCGGGAGTTTGAATCTTTCCTCGCATAAAAGGGTACACTGGTTGTAGTTACTGTCTAATTTTGACCTTCTTGTGAGTGACAGATATGGCCCGTACAAGGTCATCGGCGGGGGACGCCGAGGCGGATGCGACAACGTCGACGGCCGCGGAGAACCAACTCCTGCGGCAACAATTGCGGGAAATGGCGGGGCAATTGGCTACCCTCACCGATCACGTACGCCAGATGACGCAGCAGCAGGCCGCACCTGTGACGGCCGCCCCGGTCCCCCCGCCGGGGCCGACAGCACCGGCCGCGGCACCGCCGACAGCACCACCACCAGCGGCGACTACGGGGCCGGCGCCAGGGACAACTAGCCGGGTTATTCTGGAGGAAACGGTGGTCACGCCTACCCCTATCGCGGCTGCCGCCGCCACGAGTGGAGGGGGGGTTGTGATGACCGAACGGGATCGAGTGCGGGCCAACTTGAAGGACTTTAAGAAGCACGACCCGCCCACGTTCGAAGGGGACACGACAATCCGTGGGTCGTGGAGAACTGGGTGGGGTCAATGGAGAAACTCTTTGAAGACTTACTTATGGAGGATCACGAGCGGGTTCCCCTAGCCGTCCATTGCATGGAAGGGAATGCCCGCTTGTGGTGGAAGACGGTACGCCCCGATCCTGCTAAGGGTACCGCTCTTCCGTCCTGGACAACTTTCAAGAAGGAGCTGTTCGAGGCCTTCTTCACCAGCAGCGTCAAGAAAAAGTTGGAGGATGACCTAAACCACATTCAACAAGGGGACCGGACGGTCATGGAATATCAACGGGAATTCGTCCGACTAGTAAATTGCGTCCCGTTCGTCGCACGGGACGAGGCTCACAAGGCACAACTCTTCGTCGATGGCCTGCGAAGCGACATCTTCGAGGTGGTGAACGCGGCTGGCCTGCATACCTTTCAGGGAGTGGTCGACATGGCCACCACGGTGGAGCGGGGTTTCGCTGTGACCCGTGCCAGAAGGGAGAACGCGGCGCGGCTAAGGGATCAGAAGCGACACCAGCAAGGCTGGGGGGAGGGTTCTTCCAGCGGGAGCCGACCCCCCAAAAGATGGAGACCGCCGACAGGACCCCGGGGCGCGCCAACAGGAGGGCCGAGGCCGTGGAATAGGCCTTGTGTCATATGCGGGGGAGGACACCTGACGGGAGAGTGCCCCCAAAGAGACGACCATTGTTTCAGGTGCGGCAAACGGGGGCACTTCCGCCGCAACTGCCCCTTAGGCGGGGGATCGGCGCCCATGGGAGCACCTACGCCCAGGCCACAGCACTCAGGGCGGGGAAAAGCTCCTATGGCGTCGGCTTCCAGACCCCCCGCACCACGGCGTGAGGAGGACCGGCAACCACAACTAGGCGGGAGGGTTTTCTCAATGACCCGCCAAGGGACTGATCCACCGGAGGACGCTCTTGCAGGTACTACTTCCGTTTTGAATTCCCGTGCTAGAACTCTTTTCGATACCGGAGCAACGCACTCGTTCATTTCTCGTGATTTCGTTTTCATGCATAACCTCGAGGAGACACCCCTCCAAGCCTCCTTGACGGTGCAAACGGCGGGAGGGACTCTGGAGGCGACCAGTTTTGTGGCCGCCTGCCCGATTATGTTGGGACGGTTGGTCTGCCCTTGGGACTTGGCGGTGATCCCTTTGAAGGAGTACGACGTGGTGTTGGGCATGGACTGGCTCACAAGGTACCAGGCACTCATTGATTGCGACAAGCGACAACTGCGGCTGCAAGAACCGGGCTTCCCCGAACATGTGTACATAATGGGCAAGAGCATCTCCTTCCCGGCGGTTATTTCAGCGGCACGGGCCAGAAGACTGGTTGAGGGGGGGTGCGTGGCCTATCTAGCATCGGTGGATTTGGCTACTCGACCCTCGACGACACTTGCAGATATCCCAGTGGTGAGGGACTATCCTGACGTTTTCCCCGCGGAGTTGCCGGGGATGCCTCCGGAGAGGGAGGTGGAGTTCCCTATTGAGCTGCTGCCAGGCACGCAGCCTATTACGAAGGCCCCTTACCGAATGGCCTTCGCGGAGCTGAAGGAGCTTAAGGCACAACTGGAAGATCTCTTGGACAAAGGGTTCATCCGACCGAGTGTGTCACCCTGGGGCGCACCGGTACTCTTTGTACGGAAGAAAGATGGAAGCCTGCGGCTCTGCATTGACTACAGAGGGATAAACAAAGTCACGGTGAAAAATAAGTACCCCCTACCCAGAATCGACGACCTCTTCGATCAGTTACGGGGAGCGACGGTCTTCTCCAAAATTGACCTACAGTCGGGCTATCATCAACTCCGAGTTCGAAATGAAGATATCCCCAAGACCGCCTTCCGGACTCGATACGGCCACTACGAGTTCACGGTGATGCCTTTCGGGCTTACGAACGCCCCCGCTGTTTTCATGGACATGATGAACCGGATCTTCAGACCCTTCTTGGATCGGTTCGTGGTAGTCTTCATCGACGACATCCTGATTTACTCCACTACCGACGAGGAGCACGAGGACCATCTACGGACGATCCTGCAAACCCTCAGAGAGCAGAAGCTGTTCGCTAAACTCAAGAAGTGTGAATTCTGGCTGCGGGAAGTTGGCTTCCTAGGGCATGTGATCTCGGCACAGGGGATCGCTGTGGACCCCAAAAAGGTAGAAGCAGTGGTAGACTGGCGGCCGCCGACGTCGGTGACAGAAGTACGAAGTTTTCTAGGGCTGGCAGGATACTACCGGCGTTTCGTTGAGGGTTTCGCAAAGATCGCTACCCCTTTAAACCGATTGACCAGAAAAGGCGAGAAGTTCATATGGACGGCCAAGTGCCAGGAGAGTTTTGAGGAACTCAAGAAGAGATTAACTAAGGCACCAATACTGGTGCTGCCGACGCCCGGAGAGGATTATGAAGTGTACTGCGACGCGTCAAGGATCGGTCTTGGAGGTGTTCTGATGCAACAGGGGAAGGTGATCGCCTACGCGTCCAGGCAGCTGAAGGACTACGAAAGGAACTACCCGATACACGACTTGGAATTGGCCGCCGTGGTCTTCGTTTTGAAACTGTGGAGGCATTCCCTCTTCGGAGTCCACTGCAACGTTTTCTCAGATCATCAAAGTCTTAAGTACATCTTTACCCAAAAAGAGTTAAACTTGCGGCAGAGACGGTGGCTCGAGTTGCTGAAGGATTACGACTTGACGATCCAATATCACCCCGGGAAGGCAAATGTGGTGGCAGACGCACTGAGCAGAAAAGGGCATCGGGACGGGGCGTCGGAGAGCGCGCTGACAAAGCAGGACCACCTGATCGCGGAGTTCGCGCGAATGCAGTTGGAGGTGGTGCCTGCGGGCACAGTTCTGCAACTCCTAGCCTTGGTGGTCAAGCCGACGCTATTCGAGAAGATCCAGGAGGGACAGCAGACCGATCTGCACCTACAGCGCTTACGAGACAAGATTCCCCAGGGTCAAGAGATTGACTTTGCGGTGAAAGACGACGGCACCCTATGTTTCCGCGGGCGGGTCTGTGTGCCGGATTCACCAGAGTTGAAGAATGAAATCTTAGCGGAGGCACATCGAGCCCCTTATGCGGCACACCCGGGGGGCACGAAGATGTACAGGGATCTCAAACAGACGTTCTGGTGGCCTAAGTTAAAAGAAGACGTGACGCGATACGTAGCCCACTGCCTAGTATGTCAACAGATAAAGGCCGAACACCAGCGACCAGCAGGGAAGCTACAGCCCTTACCGGTACCAGAGTGGAAATGGGACCAGATCACCATGGATTTTGTCACTGGATTCCCACGTTCACAACAGGGCCACGACGCGATCTGGGTTGTAGTTGACCGGTTAACCAAGTCAGCACACTTCCTACCAATTCACACCACTTGGACCCGCGAACGGCTAGCTCAAGTCTACATCAGCGAGATCGTGAGACTACATGGGGTACCGACATCGATCACCTCGGACAGAGACACGCGCTTTGTCTCGAAGTTTTGGCAAAGTCTCCAGCAGGCCATGGGGACCAGATTACATTTCAGCACCGCCTTCCACCCTCAGACGGACGGACAGTCAGAGCGCACGATACAAACCCTAGAAGACCTGCTTCGCGCCTGTGTGCTTGATTGGGGAATCGGTTGGTCACGCTACCTACCTCTCGTGGAATTTGCCTACAACAACAGCTACCAGGCCAGCATTCAGATGGCGCCCTACGAAGCACTGTATGGAAGGCGCTGCCGATCCCCGATCTGCTGGGACGACTTGGGAGAGCGGAAACTTTTGGGACCCGACTTAGTGGAAGAAACTGAAGAGAAAGTGCGCCTTATCAGACAGCGCTTGCTGACCGCCCAGAGTCGACAGAAGAGTTACGCAGACCAGAGGCGCCGGGACTTGGAGTTTCAAGTGGGGGAACATGTGTTTTTGCGGGTCTCGCCATCCAGAGGAATCAGGCGTTTCGGGCTAAGGGGCAAGCTGAGCCCACGGTTTGTGGGGCCATTTGAGATTCTAGAGCGTATCGGCCCAGTAGCTTACCGCCTCGCCCTACCACCAAACCTCGACCGAGTCCACGATGTGTTCCACGTATCAATGCTTCGGAAATATCTCCCCGACCCATCACATGTCCTGGACACCTCTGCACTCGAACTTAAGGAGGACCTGAGCTTCGAAGAAACCCTAGTGAAGATCCTGGCAAGGGAAACAAAATCACTACGAAATCGGGCTATCCCCTACGTGAAAGTACATTGGAGCAACCATGAAGAGCGAGAAGCCACTTGGGAACTGGAATCCAAGATGAGGGAGTGCTACCCCGACCTTTTCACTCCTATCCGGGTTTGAGTTTCGAGGACGAAACTCGTTGTTAGAGGTGAGTGGTGTAATAGCCGCGGGTTTTCGAACCGCTTTTAGGCAAAGGGGTCCGGGGGTTTGATTTTCTTTTGTCATTCTGGGCAGGCCGTCGGGGGCTCGCGGGCATTTTTCTTTGAGAATAAAGCTCGCGAAGCGGAGGCCGGCGGCGCGATCGGATCGGATTTCCGACCCCGGAAGCTCCCGGAATAAATTTTCGAAGTTGCTGCGGTTCGGGTGTCCGGCACGTCCCTTTTGAGGTAAACCAGACCCGGATTTAACGATATTTTTGATTCAAGCCAGTTAATTCTTTCGCACCGGCTCAGTCTAATTTTCTGTAAATTTTCGGGATCCGACATAAATTAATTTAATTTATTTCGTTCTATCTATCCGGGTTAATTTGGGGCTAGGTTAGCATTTGGAGTTGGACGCGGGTTGGGCTCGATCGTACCAAAACAGCTAATTAATTGGGGGTTTGAGAGGTGAGGGTTGGGAACCCCTTCTCAGTCTTCTACCCCTTTGGCACGCACGACCCGAGCGAAGACGGTCGAGGAGAGGGGAGAACGCCGCATCCCCACCACCACCACACCGGACCTACGAGAACGGACGATCCCCTCTTCCCAAACCTTCGTCGTCCTCATCAAGGTGAGACGGGAATTTAGTTTCTTTTTCCTCGTGTTGAGTTCTTGATCATCTTGACCGGAAGGGGTGAGGCACAGGCGGCGGATTTCCCGGAATCCGCCGCACGTGCGAAGAAACCCCCCCCCCATCCGGCGCCCTCATGCGACCCGCACGGGCCAGGCGGCGCCCAGCCCCCCCCCGCGTGCGGGATGACCCGCACGGGGCCGGGCGCACGCCCAGCCGCGTGCGGGATGACCCGCACGGGGCCGGGCGGCGCCCAGCCCCCGCGTGCGGGATGGCCCGCACGGGGCCGGGCGCACGCCCAGCCGCGTGCGGGGTGACCCGCACGGGGCTGGGCGACGCCCAGACCCGCGTGCGGGGTGACCCGCACGGGGCCGGGCGGCACGCCCAGCCCGCGTGCGGGGTAGGCCGCAGGGCTGGGCGGCGCCCAGCCCCGCGTGCGGGGTGACCCGCACGGGGCCGGGCAGCACGCCCAGCCCGCGTGCGGGGTACGCCGCAGGGCTGGGCGGCGCCCAGCCCCGCGTGCGGGGTGACCCGCACGGGGCCGGACGCGCGCTCAACCCCACGTGTGGGGTTGCCCGTACGGAGCTGAGCACGCGCACGGCCCGCGTGCGGACGGGGAGCCGCGAACCCGACGAGCGGTTCGCCCGCCTCTCGTCTTCATCCGCGTCTGAGCGTCGTTTTTCTCCTCGCGGCAGGTGTGCGAAGGAGCCGAGCGGGAGTACCAGGACGCGAGGGAGCGGAGCGTTGACGCCTACTAGCGACAGGTGGGTTGAGTGTGATATTTGGCATCGAACCACATTGATTGTTTTAATTCAAATATTATATGTTACCGTTCACTTCAGTAATCATTATTCTAGATGCTACGGATTATTGGTACACATCGATAGTTACGTAGTCTCGTGTTTTGATGCTTCAGCTACCGTCTTTCCTTCGACTATGCTAATAGTAGGGCAACATGAGTTTACACGCCTCTACCTTATTCTGATTCATGCATCATGGTTACTGCTTTACTATTTCATATACATTGCGATTACTGCATTACTATTGCTCATATATTGTGGTTACTGTGCTCGAGGCTGCAACACGTGCACCCGCGGTTTGGCCACCGTGAGGGGTGCACTTTTCCGGAAAAGAGGTCGTAGGACCCGTGTATACCCACGAGGTGACGTAGTGGGGCCCCTTATTAGCTGTGGGGTTGAGGCGCCGAGGTGCGAGCGGAGCGACCCGCCGGTTTAGTTGTCCGGCGCGGTCGCGGTGCTGCAGGTACGGTATGGGCCGTCGGTAGTGGACCGACGCGGCAGAGTATTACAGGATGCAGATATACAGGTTACCATTTTTCCCCCCCCCCCAAAAGGGTGGTTGCTCCGGTTGTCGCCACGGTTTGTTTTTATTATTCCCCCTGCACGGCATTTATTAGTCACTGACTTCCCACTTCGTGACAGGGCCCAGGCGAGGGGAGAGGTAGGTGGCGGTGAGGACGGGGCGGACACAGCGGGACCGTTGGAGACCCTGAACTTTATACTTTCCTTTTCTTTTCAGCTTTTCATTTATATTGTGGGCATGTGTGAGGTTCCCGATACCCTTGTGGGGTCGACGTAGATGTCGGTATTTGATTATCTGTTTATGCACTACCTTTCCCTTTATTTCCTACTGGCCATTTGAAAAGCGAAACAAAAACAAAGAAAAGATTGCGAAAACCGTTTTCAAAGTCTAAGTGTCGTGTGGGCACTGATTTCAAAACCTTGTGGATTTATGGATTGCGAAATGAGCTTTCAAAACTTGGGTGTCGTGTGGGCACCGTTTTCAAAACCCTGGGGTTTATGCTGATTTCGAAACTCGTTTTCAAAACTTAAGTGCCGGGTGGGCACTCTTTAAAAACCGTGGATTTATCCTTTCAAGTTGAAGTGGCCATGCGCTTAAATATTTAGAATACTGGTTGTATGTAATTGAATGTTGTGATTGAATGGTTATGTTTGCTTGGGAGATGTATTCAACCACACGCCGTGCACGTACAGGGGAGACTCTGTCCGTTTGCAGAGAGATCCTGTATGTGCGGCGGGTCTGGGCACGCACCGGGGAAGAAAGAGACCTTTCAAAAAAAAAAAAAAAAAAAAAAATGCCGTTTCCGCTAAAACAAACCCCCGGGGCGTGACATTGAGTTGGCGTAGTTTCGTGAAAGTCTCAAGTCTTGAAGATTGAAGGTGAAGAAAGTTGGATCATTTAACTCAATCTCAAGAAAGAAGAATTCAAAAGGATCAGGTATGTTTAACTAAAGATTTTGTGTGATCCGAGTACTTCTTGTAGTGTAGAAACACTTGGAAGAATCTTTCATTGCATAAAAATCAAAAACTGGACTTGGGACATGTTCAGGATCCGGATCAGGTTGTTCGATCCGGATCCCGAAGGTGGTTCGTTCATACACCAGTTCAATCCGGATCGTAGCCTCTTGATCCGGATCCCGAACACTTAGTTTACCATCTTCCTTGAACGATCCGGATCAGGCTTCGCAATCCGGATCCCGAACGTTGATGTTTGGTGAACTGTATGAACGATCCGGATCAAGCACTTCGATCCGGATCCCGAACCTTCATTTTTCTGGAACTGGCTGACTCGTTACGATGATCCGGATCACAGCTAGTCCGATCCGGATCGCCGTCCGTAAAATTTCCAGAAATGTTAGGTTTTTGATTCTTATCTCCTTCCTAGGGTTTCTAACCTATAAATAGACCCTATGATTCTTTTTCTAGGGTCAATCCACATAGTGAATAGCCGTCATTTTCATATATCATTTTATACGGCTATAGATCCACATATAGAGAAGAAAGGAAATCATTAGAGAACACTCTATGTTTCTTCATCTATATTGATTAGTTTGATTCTAGGTTTTCATACTCACATCTTGAGTTGAATCAAACTAATGAATACTTAGATGGTATTCCCGATCTATCTTTGATCTAAGTATTCGGCGGATCATCACCACCCAAAACAACGATTTACCCCAAAAATCGGCGTGTGGATTCGCGTGTCCTTGTGGATTCAAGGTTCAACCGCTCTCGTGGATTCGGAGCGAGGCACGTTCGTGGATTCGAAGGGTGCTATTGGGTGAAGACCGTGGATTCGGTCGGACGTCGTGGATTCGACGTTGGACGCCGTGGATTCGGCGTTGGGCGCAGATCGTGGATTCGAGAAGCGTCGCGGAGCGAGCGGAGAAGATCCTCTAGGAGCGTATGGAAAAGGTTGAGTCATAAGTGTGTACGGTAAATCACCTTGTACGTGTTTTAATTCTAGTGGATTTCTGCCGTGTTATCGGTCCCGTGGTTTTTTACTCCGGTGATGGAGTTTTCCACGTAAAAATCTTGCGTATTATTTTTATTTCCGCATTGGGTTTTTATCGCAACGATTTTTTGAGTGTTTATGCGTTTACACCTATTCACCCCCCTCTAGGTGTTTTTTCCCCTATTTAGATCCGTATTACATATAACCCAACAAGTGGTATCAGAGCGGGAATAGGGTTGTAAACAATGGTTGAAGGTGGAAACATCAACCGACCCCCGTTCTTCGATGGAACAAATTATGCGTACTGGAAAGTACGGATGAAAGCCTTTTTAATTTCCATCGACGAACGGGTGTGGCAATCGATTGAATTAGGATGGACTAATCCAACTGAATTTATTGGTGATGTTCGCACCTTAAAACCCAGGTCGAAATGGACCAAGGAAGAGTTAGATTCATCTTCTTACAATGGCAAGGGAATTAATGCTATCTTTAATGCCTTATCTCAAACTGAATTCTCTCGCGTCTCGGCATGTGAGACTGCGAAAGAAATCTGGGATGTTCTTCAGGTTACACATGAGGGAACTAACCTCGTGAAGATTCAGAAACTGCAAATGCTTACGAGCAAGTTTGACTCTATCTTAATGGCAGAAAATGAATCTTTCACGGACTACTATACACGATTGCAAGACATCGTAAACTCATGTGCTAATCTGGGAGAGAAGATTCCAGAATTTAAGATTGTAAGAAAAATCTTAAGAACTCTTCCTGAACGATTTCGCCCAAAGGTTACTGCCATTGAAACTATTAAACACCCGGACGAAATACGTGTAGAAGAATTAGTTGGTTCATTACAAACTTATGAAATGACATTTACTACTAACAATTCTTCTGGAAAGGCATCCACTTCTAAGTCTTCAGGTTATGCGTTGAAAACAACTAAGGAAGAAGACGCGGATACGTCCTCCTCAGACGATGACGAGAACCTTTCTATGGAGGAATTTGAGAAGCACCTCGCTCTCTTGACAAGGAAGTTTCGCCGCAACTTTCGAAGGGGTAATTCAAGCAAATCTCCATCCTTCGGAAAGTCGAACAAAGGCAAGGGTACTTCAGGTTACAAGTCAAGAAAGCAAGAGAACTTCTCAAAGGATAAGAAAAGTTCAGAAGGACAACTACAATGCTTCAAATGTCGAGGCTACGGCCACATTGCAACGGAATGTCCTAACAAGTATCCGGCAAAGAAGAAGGCGATGCAAGTCGTCACTTGGGATGACAACTCAACGTCAAATGAGTCGTCTTCGAGTGATGAAGAAAAGAGCTCCACCGCTTTCCACGCGTCCGTATCTTCACCCTTCATGTGCTTTATGGCAAGTACATCTGAGTCGTTGTCCAACTCCACTGTTGAAAAGAACGCAACGGACAACGAATCGGATGATTCGGAAGGTGAAGATTTTGCTCTAGCCTATCACAGATCTTTACGGGATTTAAAGAAACCGGCTAAGCAAAACAAGGGGTTGAGAGGGAGATTGCAGGATCTCGAAGAAGAAGTAAAAAGGGTAACTTCTCTCTCGACCGATCTTGAAGTGGAAAGGGATAAACTGATAAAAGAAAATGTTTCCCTTCAAGAGTCCAATGAGCAACTCGAGAAGAACTATATAGATATGGTGAACAAAGCGAACTATTTCTTGAAGCTCTACGACGAGGCCCGACGGGAAAAATTGGAAATGACAGAGACCATTTGCCAACTCAAGGATGACTTACAGCAATTTTCCTTAGGAAGGAGTAAGTTGGATAAACTTCTTGGTCTAGGTCAAACAAACAAGTTCGGCCTCGGATACAATCGAACTGAAGACAATTTTAGTTCGGTTGGGACAGTCTTTGTGCCTCAGTCGGTATCTCCTCCTCCGACACTGGAAATCATGACAACCAACGACAACAAGCCTACTTCATCCTCTTCAGAATCGTCAAGCACAAAGGTATGTTTTCGTTGTAATTTTGCAGGGCACATTGGAAGAAATTGCAAGATTGGAGCTCAAAGATCAAATCAACCACATCTTGCAACTGCTACCAATATGTTCACTCCATGGAATTCAAAGAAGGATTTTCCTAAAGAAAAGGACATTGGTAGTACTTCAAACAAGACGATGACAAAAGAAAAAGACCAATCTTGCAAGACGTCTTCATCAAGGAAAACTTTTCAACCATTGCCAACATACTCCAAAACTCAAAAGGTTTGGGTATGCAAAGGTGAAACCCCTCCTTGTCTTTAATCGTTCTTCGATTAAATCTTGTGTAGTTTATGTATACTACTTTCTTTTCTTCTTTTTCTTTTGGCCGACCCGTCAACCATCTTTGGGAGGTAAATGGTACATTTTTTTATTGGTTGATGATTTCTCTCGGTTTTCTTGGGTAGCATTTTTAAAAGAGAAAGCTGATACGTTTGACTCTTTTCATGAGATTTGCCATCGTATTATGATTGAAAAGAATGAAAAGATCATTCGTGTTAGAAGTGATAGAGGTGGAGAATTCATAAATTCAAAATTCATTGATTTTTGCACTTCAAATGGAATTAAACATGAATTCTCGGCACCCTATACACCTCAGCAGAATGGTGTTGTTGAGCGCAAGAACAGGGTTGTTCAAGAGATGGCGCGTGTGATGCTTCATAGCCGGAATTTACCGCTACTTTTTTGGGCTGAAGCTGTGAACACCGCTGTCTATGTCATTAATAGAGTTTACTTGCGCCCAGGAACTTTAAATACACCATATGAGCTGTGGTTTAGTAGAAAACCCAATATTAAATATTTTCGTGTCTTCGGGAGTCGATGTTACATTTTACGTGACCGTGAAAATCTTGGAAAGTTCGACTCTCGAAGTGATGAAGGGATCTTTTTGGGTTATTCTACGAATAGCAGAGCATATCGAGTATTTAACATTGAATCTAAGACGATCGTAGAATCTATAAATGTTAAAGTAGATGAAGCTTTTCACTTTGAAACTGGAAAATCTACCCTCGATATCTCTCTAGATGATGATTCTCCTGCTAGTGCATCTTCTCATAATAATACTTCCAATATTAATGATGCATCTAATGGTTCTTCTAGTTTATCTGATGTGCAGGAATCATCTCATATATCTCCGAGTACTCCGTTTCAACAAACGTTACGAATCTCCAAGGATCATCCGGAATCGAATATTATTGGAGACCCACAAGAAGGAGTCAGAACTCGGAGGCAGTTGGTTTGTGGATTTGCTTGCTACGTATCTTTAATCGAACCAAAGAACATAGATGAAGCTCTTCAGGATGACTACTGGATTAAAGCAATGCAGGAAGAGCTCCATCAATTTGAGCGAAACAAAGTCTGGGAATTAACGAAGCCTCCAAAGCAACACAATGTGATAGGTACCAAATGGATCTTCAAGAACAAGAAAAATGAGGATGGTACTATCATCAGGAACAAGGCACGATTAGTTGCTCAAGGCTACTCTCAAGTAGAAGGTATAGACTTTGATGAAACCTTCGCCCCTGTAGCTAGACTCGAGTCCATTCGTATACTATTCGCTATTGCTTGTCATTTTAAAATCAAATTATTTCAAATGGACGTTAAGAGCGCATTTCTAAATGGGTTTTTAAATGAGGAAGTTTATGTGGCTCAACCGAAAGGTTTTGTAGATCATAAACAACCTAACCATGTTTTTCGTTTGAAAAAGGCTCTTTACGGTCTGAAACAAGCACCGCGAGCATGGTACGAAAGGTTAACAAAGCACCTTTTGGAGAAGGGCTATACTCGAGGGGGAGCTGATAGGACTCTCTTTGTGAAGCATTATCAAAGCAATTTCATTGTAGCACAAATCTATGTCGATGACATTGTATTTGGCGCAACAAGAGATAACGATGCTTCTAAATTCGCGGAGACCATGGAAAGCGAATTTGAGATGTCCATGATGGGCGAATTGACTTATTTCCTTGGATTGCAAATTAAACAAAATGATGAAGGTATTCACTTGAGTCAATCCAAGTATGCAATGGAGTTGGTCAAAAAGTTTGATCTAGAAAATTGTAAAGATTTTCCGACTCCAATGGGAACTAGCCACAAGGGACTTGGAAGTGAATCACATAGTGAGAATGTAGACGAGAAACTGTATCGAAGTATGATTGGAAGTCTACTTTACCTCACGGCTAGTCGCCCGGATATATCTTTTGGTGTTGGGATTTGCGCGAGATATCAATCAGCACCAAAGGAGGTTCACCTGAAAGCGGTGAAAAGGATCATCCGGTATATCAAAGGATCAATTAATTTCGGAATTTGGTATCCTATGGGAACAAGTTTGGATATTGTTGGATACTCAGATGCCGATTGGGCAGGATCAGTGGATGATCGGAAAAGCACGAGTGGTGCATGCTTCTATCTTGGCCATTGCCTTGTTGCATGGCACAGAAAAAAGCAGAACTTCATAGCACTCTCGACTGCCGAAGCGGAATACATTTCAGCTGGAAGTTGCTCAACTCAACTCATTTGGATGAAAAGCGTATTGAGCGACTTCCGCATTTCAGCATCTTCGGTAATAATACTTTGTGACAACACTAGTGCTATTAACATTTCTAAAAACCCTGTGTTGCACTCTAGAACAAAACATATTGAACTTAGATATCATTTTCTTAGAGAGCTAGTTGAATCAAATACTCTTCAACTTTCATATATTTCAACTGAGGATCAATTAGCTGACATTCTAACAAAACCTTTGGATCAAAAACGTTTTATTCATTTACGAAAAGCAATTGGGATGCTTTCCTTGAAATAATCTTCTTTTTGAAATCTTTGCTTAGGATAGGTTTTGTATTTGTTTTTGTTTTGTTCATTATCTATGTTTGTACATAGGACATTAATTGAGCATAGATCATAATTGACTTTAATTGCATCTTTTCGCACATTTAGAAATTTATTATGCTTTTGCCATCATAATATTTCACTGTTGCAATGATCATTTATGTTAATTAAATCATCTTCTAAAGTGATCAAAGTCAATTTCTCTCTCTCTATGATCTCTTGGTATAGTCATTATCTTATTTGACTGCTTAGTCGAGTATGAAATCGAGATCAATATTTGGTTGAATACTTTATATCTTAAATAATTGATAGCCAATTGAGGGGGAGTCTTAGAAAAGGTAAAATGCTCAAAAGATGTGGAAAGAGTTACATCCCAATGAGGAGTGTGAAAACTACCACCACATGGAGGAAAGAGCTACCACCTCGGTCGTCCGAGTATTGTGTGCAGCTACCACATGTATACCAAGCATGGTTGTTCAAATTTTTGATTAAGTAAAATGCATGTTGAAATACTTGACTCTGTCAAATTTCAAGGTTGGTATAAGGTGGGTTTTTAAAGAAAGATGCTCAAAGAGCCACTCTCTTCAACAGATTGTCTAGATACATTATCTATTATATTTGGGATTTCAAACATCTATTGATCTTTGTATTTCATTTTCTTTACTGAATTGATGATTTGATAAAGGCATTACTCATAAGATCAAGTTAGATGTAATTGAAGGTGTTCAACTTTAAGGGATTTAATTTTTGTAAATTTTCGTTTCATTTTTGGATATTATTGATAGATTTGGCATAATCTAATTCTTGTTGTATGAAACGATGATTTTTGTTTAAAGTTGATACACATTTGCGCTTACAATCTTTTTCTGGTTTTTCTTGAATTTCTCTGAAATTTTCTAAAGAAAAAGTTGGGGCCGATCCGGATCGGGCTAGATGATCCGGATCCCGAACGCAGGAATTCTTCTGCGGGCTGACGATCCGGATTGTATCTGCCGATCCGGATCCCGAACGCAGTTTCTCACTGCGGGTAGCCGATCCGGATCGCAGTTATGAACTGATCCGGATCGCGGCTAGGTTTTATAAAGAACGAAAGGGGTTTTTGATTTCTTTACTCCAATCTTTTGTTCCAAAGTTTCCAGAGCCTCTCTCTCTAGATTTCATCCTTCCTGGAAGCTTTCAAACTCAAGTTCTTCAACTCCAAGTAAGTTTTATTGATCAAAATCTCGGTTTTTCACCGTTTTTCTCTTTTCCTCCTCAAACGTGATGAATTTCTTGGATCAACTTTGTTTGTGGATGGTTTTTGATCAAATTTCTTTTGAAATAAGAACTCTGGGTAGATTAGTTTTGATTATATGCTAGGTATTCTTCTGATTAACGGATTTTTAGGCTTCGATTTCTAAAATTTCGGTTTTAGGGCATATAATAAGGATTTTCGAAAATCATGCAATTGATCTATTTTTAAAAGTCCTTTTGCAAAACTAATTTGATTCTTAGTCTCTCTACATGATTATGATTGTTTGGGTACAATTTTTCAAATTTTTGAAAATTAACAATTTTTCATGTGTTCTTGAGTTGGTCTTCACAGGATACATTTTTCACTAGCAATCAAAATGGTGATCACTTGGATTATTTTCCTACTTGCTGCCATGGTACATGTCAAGGATACTGCCAAGCCTAAGAAGGCTAAGAAAGCAAAGAAGACTAAGGTTGATTCCGACACTGAATCAGAGACAGAGTCGATCGACTGGGATAACATCGAAATCGAGCAAGCTGCTCCCATTGTCTCCAAAGGGAAAGCAACTGCTGAAGCTTCAAAACCTACTGCAGCTGAAAAAGGGAAAGCACCAATGGAACCAAGTCCAGTTGGAACAAAAAGAAAAACCGGTGCAAGAAAAAGAGGCAGTGCTCAGGGAATTACCATTGAGGAACCAGTTGCTAGGCAGCCTCCTCCACAAGACTTCATCAGCTCCGACAGAATCAAGGATTTTGAGAAGAGGGAATGCATTGGCGAGAGACATGTCAATGTCAAACCAATGAAGGAACGATCTGTAGCTTTTGGGACTTTGTTTGACCAAGTTGGTCTTGCTCAAATTTGCAACTTCCCTGAGACTACTGGCTACTGTCCACACTCAGTTCGAATGTTTTATCAGAACGCTGCAAGTTTGATTGATCACGAGGATGGACGTCGTGAATTTCACACTTTGGTTAAAAATATCAAAATCAAAGTCACACCCCAGCTGATTGGAGTTGTGCTAGGTATGACAGCCAGAGCTGATGGACTCCATTACCTAAAAACCCAAAGCTTCAACGACAACTCCTGGAGAGTTGTAGTTAATGGAATTTGTCTTCCAAATACTCGGTCGACCGGAAATTCTGTTTTCTCTAAAGAGCTACGACCAGAGTATCGGTATATAAACTTCATTGTCTGCTACAACATTCTTCCCAACATGAATACGAAGGTTCTTCGATGGGACAGAATGTTATACCTTTATCTTCTTGGAAATCCGGCCGCATTGATGGGAGCAAACTTGAATATTCCCTATCTCATTTGGTCAAGGATGGCGCGGTATGTGGAACACTCTCATCCCACAGAAAGACTACCCTACCCAATGATTATCATGCGCATCCTTAGAAAGTTTAAAGTCGATACAAGCGCGAGCTCATACATGTACAGTTTGGGCACCATTAATGAGACGACAATTGTGAAGTCTCTCTCGACGAAGCCAGATGAACCCATAATACCTCCTCACCGGCAACGAGCACAACAACAACGAGCAACAACCTCTGCACCGGCAGCAGCTCCTCCAGTTCAACCAGCACCTCCGGCACAAGAAGTACCACAATCAACTTCTGATGATGATGCATCTGTTACCTCAATCTATAAAGAACAGCAAAGGCTCTCCAACGAGCAAGAACGTATATCAAATGAACTAATTGAGGTAAAGGAAGAAATAAAGAAGGTAAATAAAAATCAATCAGCAATGAACAAGCGAATAAAGAAGATTTTACAAATCCTCGGCTGTATCAGTTCAGACGAGTCTGAATAATCCGTATCCTTCTAATTTCTGGGTATTATGCATATGTTTAAATCCTTCTGTTGTGCAGGTTTTTAAGTTTTAAACTGTTAACCGTTCTCTCCACTTCTGTAATCTTTGGCTTTATTTGTGACAAAAAGGGGAGAGAGTTTAGAACAATGATTTGAACAATGATTGTGAAAATCTTGAACAATGATTGTGAAAATCTTGATGATGAAGATTTTGTATACATCAAGGTAAGTATCACTTCAACTTCAACTTTGGTTTTCATCTTGTGATTGTTTGCATGTCTCGACTAACTATTCGACTAACTATTTGGGCATGTAATATAACTAACAAGTTGATGTTGGACTAACATTGTGTGACATTTGGTTTTTAGTTGCATAGAAGATATGTTGGTTTTTGACTATGATTCTCTTACATATCTGAATTCTAAAATGTCATGATGATTAGATAAACTCTATCTCTGTACTAGGTTTTGTATGCTAAATATTCTTGAGGTATCTAACGATCTCTTTTTGTCAAGAATGATTTCTTTGTGCAGAGAGTACAGATGTCTAAGTCTAGAGTCTGTTTTAGGAGTTTATCTCATGTTTTTAAATTTTTGGATCTCCATTGTAAATTTTTGTTGTATGGTGATAGCAACAAAAATATCTTTTTGAATTTTCTTTAGTGGATCTGTGTTTTGTCACGAAACCGCCAAAGGGGGAGATTGTTACGGAATTTGAGTTGGCGTAGTTTCGTGAAAGTCTCAAGTCTTGAAGATTGAAGGTGAAGAAAGTTGGATCATTTAACTCAATCTCAAGAAAGAAGAATTCAAAAGGATCAGGTATGTTTAACTAAAGATTTTGTGTGATCCGAATACTTCTTGTAGTGTAGAAACACTTGGAAGAATCTTTCATTGCATAAAAATCAAAAATTGGACTTGGGACATGTTCAGGATCCGGATCAGGTTGTTCGATCCGGATCCCGAAGGTGGTTCGTTCATACACCAGTTCAATCCGGATCGTAGCCTCTTGATCCGGATCCCGAACACTTAGTTTACCATCTTCCTTGAACGATCCGGATCAGGCTTCGCAATCCGGATCCCGAACGTTGATGTTTGGTGAACTGTATGAACGATCCGGATCAAGCACTTCGATCCGGATCCCGAACCTTCGTTTTTCTGGAACTGGCTGACTCGTTACGACGATCCGGATCACAGCTAGTCCGATCCGGATCGCCGTCCGTAAAATTTCCAGAAATGTTAGGTTTTTGATTCTTATCTCCTTCCTAGGGTTTCTAACCTATAAATAGACCCTATGATTCTTTTTCTAGGGTCAATCCACATAGTGAATAGCCGTCATTTTCATATATCATTTTATACGGCTATAGATCCACATATAGAGAAGAAAGGAAATCATTAGAGAACACTCTATGTTTCTTCATCTATATTGATTAGTTTGATTCTAGGTTTTCATACTCACATCTTGAGTTGAATCAAACTAATGAATACTTAGATGGTATTTCCGATCTATCTTTGATCTAAGTATTCGGCGGATCATCACCACCCAAAACAACGATTTACCCCAAAAATCGGCGCGTGGATTCGCGTGTCCTTGTGGATTCAAGGTTCAACCGCTCTCGTGGATTCGGAGCGAGGCACGTTCGTGGATTCGAAGGGTGCTATTGGGTGAAGACCGTGGATTCGGTCGGACGTCGTGGATTCGACGTTGGACGCCGTGGATTCGGCGTTGGGCGCAGATCGTGGATTCGAGAAGCGTCGCGGAGCGAGCGGAGAAGATCCTTTAGGAGCGTATGGAAAAGGTTGAGTCGTAAGTGTGTACGGTAAATCACCTTGTACGTGTTTTAATTCTAGTGGATTTCTGCCGTGTTATCGGTCCCGTGGTTTTTTACTCCGGTGATGGAGTTTTCCACGTAAAAATCTTGCGTATTATTTTTATTTCCGCATTGGGTTTTTATCGCAACGATTTTTTGAGTGTTTATGCGTTTACACCTATTCACCCCCCTCTAGGTGTTTTTTCCCTTATTTAGATCCGTATTACATATAACCCAACATATCAGTCTTGATTACTCAGCATCCCTGTTCTATACTATATGATAGATTAAGGTTTCAGCTTCAGTTTATAATATCTGCCATGCGGCACCAGTGGAGATTACAGCTTTCAGCATCTTGAATGGGATTTACGCAGATTGTCGTTGATGGTTCGGACATTTGACCGCGAGTTTGGGCATCAGCATTATGATCGCCTTCCGAGCCAGTTTTCAGTCCCGCTCACTGACGGTTTGGTCCCCGTCAGGGTGTTCTTTATTAGTTGAGAGATCGACTTCGACCCGTGGGTCCGTTGTGGTTGTTGACATGTTGAGTGACCAACTGTGGCATGAGTTTGTATCTCCGGAGGATCCCTTTTGAGGGTAGCCTGCGGTTGAGTAGTCCCCTCGAGTGGTTTTGGATCGGGAAGTGGCCGAGTGAAGACCCCAGCTTATTGGATTCTTTTCCTTATTGGATGAAAGTGTGGGTATGCTTCGGGTGACCTTGGTTGAGTTGGCACAGGATGTGGTTTGGTGCGTGTTGCACTAGAGGTTATTCCAGTTTCCCCAGCTTTTTATTGGAGCCCCTCTGGTATCTCACATCTCAGCTCAGGAGTGTTTTGCTTGTGGATCCCTCGCCCGTGATTGACTCGCCCCATTTTGAGAGCTGATGATGATGTTGAGTACTTGCCCTTGGTGTTTGTGACTCCTGGTGGAATTGAGCTAGTTTCGAGGGCGAAACTTTCCTTAGTGGGGGAGGATGTGAGGACCTGGATCCCCACGAGGTGATTACTGGCTGACCAGCAGCTTCTGGAGGCCTTTGTGGCGCGTCGGTGGTGTTTGTGCACCAATTGGACACTAGTGATGGACTCAGAGTGTTTAATGGATCACGAGAATAGTAAGATGGCCCCGTCGAATGCTTAGAAGTGGTTTCGCGTGCAATGGATATTAAATTGGACTCGGGGCGAAGTTTGGATAAAAGATCACCTCTCCGGATGCCTTCGGGAATTTTTAGAGTTGGAATTTGGCAAATCGGACTTTAGAAATGGACCCGGCGCGAAAATCGGATCAAGTGGGCTTTCCGGAGGCTTTCGGCAAATTTTCGGATGAGAATTTGGAGAAACGGACACCGTATTTGGATTCAGCGCGCGAAATCGTTGAGAATGGACTATTTACTTGTTTTTTCGGAGCCCGGGTGACGCGTGCGTTTTTCGAGGCGCGTGCGCGAATCCCGAGTTGGCGGCTCGGATCCCGAGGTGGCGCGCGGCTCTAGGGAGCGTACGGACGCGGGAAGGCGCGCAGGCGCGCTGGGGAAGCGCGCCTTCTGCGCTGGTCACGCGGGGGCCACCACGTGGCGGGCCCCCATTCGCGCCCGAGCGGACGCGGGGGGCACGCGTCCGTGCGGCGCGCTCGGTGTCCCGCGCCTGGGTGAGGCACGGTGTAACGCGCCCGTGTGGCGCGTGGGCTGCGTCGCCCACGTGGCGCGCGGGGCGCGCAACACGTGGCGCAGGGGGCGCGCGCCTGCACCTGGCGCGCGCGCCCCTGTGCGGTGGACCGCCTGGCAGCGGGCCCCCTGGGGCGGTGCACCATGGACCCGGTCCACGGGAGCCCTCCCCTCCTCTCTTTCTTCTCTTCTTCTTCCTTTTCCTCCCCGCGCACCATTTCTTCTCCCCTTTTTCTTCTTCTCCAACCGAGCGAGAGAGAGTGAGAGGGAGTGGATTTTGTGGGGTGCGGCGGTGTGCCGTGGACCCCGTGAAGCGCGCGAGGTGTTCCAAGGAGACGGTTGGGCGGCGCGATGCGGTCGAGGTAGGTCCCCGCGTGTTAGTTTTGCGGTATTTTTGGCACAGCTTTGGAGCGCCCTTTTGGACATTGGATTTGACCCCTTGCTCTCGTGTGTGTTAGGGACCGTGTTTTACTGTGCCGTTTTACTGCGCGGACTGCTGCTGGCGATTTGGACGCGCCTCGTTTTGCGCGTGGACTCGCAAAGTGTGCACCGTTTTGCGTGCAACTTGTTGTACGAGCGTCGGATCGAGGCGAGCCTATACACTTTTTTCATCTACTCGACACGAGGATTATCACCGTATTTTCTGGGATTTTTCGGGAATTGCCCGAAGGTATACTTTTCCCGTTCTTCTGTGCATTGTGATACAGATGTGTATGTTGTGGACTTTCGTGGTCACCGCGTTGTGGAATTTGTAACTTGGCCTCCGGGACTCGGATTTTTACGTGCAGGTACTCGTTTCGAAGGGCTCGACGCGATGATCGCGTCCGTGTTTTTGGTGGATTTTTCAGAGTCTGTTCTGTAGGTGAAAATTGCACATCTTCTGGGCTGGTTTCAGCAGATGGTGTATACTTGGATATTTTAGCATAAAGTGTAACTTTGGACCTTTTGTTGTACCCAGGAGGGTTCGCGAGTGTTTTTGGAACACTGCTAGGAGCCGAGGTTTGCGCGACTTGTACCGTGGATACGGGTTCAGCTGATTGTGCGTGCAGATGGCCACGTTCTTCACCTACCCCAGGTTTGCCTTGGATCGAGCACTTCAGGTGGGTGTTCTGTTCCCAGAACCGATGGACGGTTCTTTAATTCTTATATTAGAATGCACGCATGTTTAAGGTACAATAATTGTATGTTATTGGGAGATAAGCTAGGAAGGATGATTGTATAAAAGGAATTGCAAGACTAATATTCATATTAAATCTTATCGAGAACTTGCAGCATTCATATATTCATGATGATGAATTGTAAATGCTTACCTAAGGGACATACCCTATGTGAAGGATGTTTGCATGCTTGTATGGTCATCTAGTTAGGCCATCTTTTACTGCTACACTACTTATTGGAACTTGACTTAGGAGAAACCATGCTTTTCCTTTCTCCTTCTTTGTTAGTCAGGTGGTCAGTGTTGCTCGGGTTCGAGCAGGGGTCTGGGTAGTGTAGTCGGGACTTGGTGTCTGGGACAGGTTGGATTAGTTCTGGGGCTTTGCGGCAACCGCGGATATTGGGCGGTTGACCGAATATTTATTTATGCGCCAGATTGGGTATCAGATTTCCCTTTTGGGCGGAGTTTCCCACTTATCGAGTACTTTTGCATCTGATTGAGGACCGAGGCTTTCTTTAGTGGTTGAGCTTTCCCACTTTGATCAGAGTCATGATCCAGTCCTGCTTTATTGTGATACTGGTTACTGAGAGATACTTTACTCGTGTGGGTCGCTCCCCTCGAGTGCCACTCCGGAGGTAGGCTTGACCGAGCCGTGTGCCGGTCTGTTACTTATATTTCGACCGAGCCGTGTGCCGGTCCGTTACTTATATTGAGATCGAGCCGTGTGCCGATCAGTTACTGAGTTCGAGAGCAAAGCAGGCAGTACCGGGTTTTATACCGATTCATTTGATCAGGTTTATTTCGGTTAGATACTGTTATTGTTGCACCCGTGCCCGGGGGGCCGAGTGCAGTCTGGTAGCTGAGTTTAGACCCATGCTAGTATTGTTGAGAGCCGTTTGGTTGAGGGTGATCCCGTGTCATCGAGAGTACTTTGACCGTTGTGTGAGAGGTCGAGCATCATCATTCTATCCGTTCTGAGAGAGAGAGCGTGGATTTTGACTATAGCCTGCATGAGCCACTACTCGATAGCGAGTTAGTCCGTTTGGACGCCCTACGTAATTCCTTCCCGTCAGCGGGAGGTGGTCGTAGGTGGGGCGCAGGTTTGACTGGACCAGATGTGGCAGTCAGCTCGATTGGGTCGATTGTGCACTTCATGTGCTAGTGGTTGCATACCATTCTTTGATTCTCCCCTCTTGAGCATTTAGATAGAGGCTTGTTAGCTGTTGAGAGTCTCCAGCTTCCCTATTTCAGTCTTTACGGCTTTGGTTAGTTTTTGTCTCTTGAGGACGTAGTGGGCAGACCGTCAGGTCTGGCGGTGTTACCCACTGAGAACTCCCTTTTTGGTGTAGTTCTCACCCTTTGGTGGTTTTCCCCCTTCTTTTTCCTTCATCTCCTTTGTTTTGCAGAGTCTTAGCGGGTGTTGCTAATTCTGCGGTTGTTGATCGAGGCGAGGGAGTCGCGAGCTAGATCCCTACCCATGTTTGGAGAGTAGCGGTACCCCTTCAGAGGAGAGCTTCAGTCGATTAGTTGTTTTATTTCCTCTTTTGAGAGACTGATGTAGTGAGGATATGATATGTATTGAAAGCCTGTACACTGATGTATTTATTGGAGGTATCTCCCGGTTGAGTCTCGACCTTTGTATATGTGGATATTGTATGATTATCATTTTGGGAGATGGACATTGTTGTATTATTTCCAGTTGTACAGTGGTTGATTTTAGTTATATAGCGGATTTTCATTTATAGTTCTGATATCTGTTAGCTGTTGTACTTTTCTTAGAGGTAGGACGCTTCGCCTATGCGGGGTTTGGCATAGGTGGCGGATCTGTTGGCGAGCCCGGGTCGCAGTTTCGACCCCGGGGCGTGACACATCTGTGGTAGGACATGATTATGGACTAGAGGGTTTTGTGGCAACCGCGGGTTTTGGGCGGTTGACCGGAGGTCAGGGGTTGGACTTGATGTAGTCGGTAGAGTTGCGGCGACCGCGGATTTTGGGGCGGTTGACCGGAGGTCGGTTGTGAGACCTGGTTGTCGATTGTGGGGTATTGCGGCGATCGCGGATTTTGGGCGATTGACCGGATGTTCATTTGTGCATCAGATTGGGGATCAATTTTATTTTAGTGGAGGGGTGTGTTCCACTGGGGCTTTATAGTGATCCAATCCTGCTTTTACGATACTTGTGACATGGCTATTTTCCTCGTGTGGGTAGCTCCCCTCGAGTACCACTCCGGAGCGCGCGGGGCACCAGCTAGGTGCCGGACAGGCATTGAGTTTTGCTATCACATCGGCGCGGCTTATTTGCTCGATGATGAGGGCGGCAGCAGGAGTTTTGCTATCACATCGGCGCGGCTCACTTGCCCGATGATGAGGGCGGTACAGATTGGGTTCATCTGGGACGGTTGGTTACTATTGCATGCGGTTTTTCCAGTCTAGGACTGCATTTTAGAGGCATAGTAGTGGTAGTTTTTCCTTTACAGTAGTTTTATTACTTACCACTCTTCTTCCCCTTTTTGCCTCTGGTAGACCTAATGGGTGCGTCAGGGCGTGAGGCTTTACCCACTAGGGGAGGCTACTGGTTTACTAGTAGTTCTCACCCCCATTCTTATTTTCTTTTTCTTCTCCTTTGTTTTGCAGAGCCTTCTGCGGGTGCTGCTGGACGCACAGCGGCGGGTCGAGGAGAGAGGTCGGCTGAGTAGCTAGACAGTGGGCCTGACAGTGAGTTAGTTAGACTTGTACCTCTTATGTATCCTATCTCAGACGGTTGTACTTTTACTTTTTGAGGTCTGCCTTTAGCCAGCTGGTTGTATCTTTGTGGTGGGCTGGGAGAGAGACTTGTAGTTTTATTTTACAGTCGTTTTGTATTTTTACTTCCAGTTCAGTCTGAGATATGGTATTTTCAGTTCAGCTATGTTTTTATTGCTCTATTATTGTATCTGATTTATCTGAGCAGGTTACCGGCGCTTCGCGTACGCGAAAAATTCCGTGTGCACGGCAGATCTGTAGACGAGCCCGAGTTCTGGTTTACACTCGGGGCGTGATAGATCGACATATCCTATTTTTGTGGGACAGTTATGTTGGCTGCAAACAACATAAAGTTACAAAAATATGGGAATGTCTTTGACTTTCGCTAGATTGGGTCGAGTGATTGGGGTGTGCTGATTTGCGGCTTTGTCGTGGCGAGCGGTGTCTCCCCGACGTTGGACACTGACCGTGTGCACCTTGCTGCAGCGCTTGGGTCTGAGCTCGTTGTTTCGGGCCGGATACCCAGATTTGTAGTCTGAGAGCTCCGAACCCGAAGGGTAGTAGTGTTGGGGGCAGATCAGCGGCGGTGTGACACAGTTGTCGGAGCAGCGCAGTGACATAGTTGTCGGGGCAGTGACACAGTTGTCGGAGCAGCGCAGTGACGCAGTTGTCGGGGCAGTGACACAGTTGTCGGAGCAGTGACACAGTTGTCGGAGTAGCGAGTAGCCCCCTCTGTGCCAACGTTTAGTGCTGGGGCACCGAGGCAGGGTGGATAGGGGACGATGGATAAGCTGTGGGACAACATCGATCGAGTGAGCTAGTTTTGGCGGATGAGTCATCCCGATTCGTGGGATTGAGTATGGAGCCTTTGGAGGCAGGGTCGTGTTCGGTGGGGGATAGAGAGTACTTGGAAGACTTTTGTGTCAAGAGTTAACGCAGTTGCGGAACGGCGTGCTCTATGTGTAGAGGGATGAGGCGCATCGGATATGTATGTCTGAGAGTGGACTGCACCAGGATACCTTTTGGCTCGTTGGGTCCCTCCATTTCGGAGTTTGGACGCCTCAATGGAGTAGGCGTCGGGAATGGAGCGTGGCGCTGCAGCTCCTTTGAGTTTGGACCTGCCGCCAGAGACGAGTTCTGATAGAGGCGCTTGGCGCCGAGTGATGGAGGATAGATCAGTCGGAAGAAGCATTCACGATTTCTTTTCCCAGGATGGTGGATTTTTGAGACGCTAGAGGTCGGGCGGATCCCGATGGCAGCATCAGCATCAATATCGGCAGCCGCGGTGGCATGGATGTGTTACCTGCGGAGGGCCACTTTTGTCGCCCGGTGTGAGCAGAGGCGGAGGTCGTGCTCCCTTTGTGTGGTTAGATGTGATTTTGCAAGCAGACTGAGCGACGACCACCTGCATCGAGCGGATGAGTCTGTGCCGCCCAGTTGTAGGGCGCCATGGCAGAGGATTTGGTTATCGCAGGTATGATTATATTTCAGCAGCATGAGTAACGGGTATGATGGATGCTACGTGCACGGGAGGTTCAGAATCCCGATCACACTTTGCACGTGGAGGAATGTTGTTGGTCCTGCCCGGTGCAGATTGAGTCCTGGACTGTGCCGGTAGACCTGCTGATCTTGACTCAGCTACGGGACTTGGATTGTGGTACTTAGGATGGTTTGGCTGGCTCGGTTTCTTTTCCACTCTTTTCACGACGGTTGATGGTGCCGCGAGGACGGTTTTCTTGGGAGCCAGGCCAGGAGGGGTTGTTGTACCACGGGATGCCAGAGGGCTTTCTTTGCCTCTATGGTTTGGACTTCACGGGCGAGGCAGATGATTCGCAGTGGATGCGTAGCCTTTTTGGCTGGTGTGGTTGAGGGGCCTGCGGCGGCGCCGGGACTCGTGGATACCCCTTTGGTTGCGAGTTCCCGGATGTTCTCCTATCGGAGCTGTCTAGCATGCCACCTGTTTGGGAGTTGAGGACACAACTCCGGGATTCGCTGAATAGGGAATCTTGTCAGACTAAGTGTGTCGCCTTTGGGGGCACCCGCGCTATTCGAAATGTGGAAGGTTGGTTCACTTCGGCTCTGTGTGGATTACCGGGAATTAGATTGTCACGCCCCGGGGTCGAAACTGCTACCCGGGCTCGCCAACAGATCCGCCACCTATGCCAAACCCGCATAGGCGAAGCGTCCTACCTGCAAAAAGAGCTACAGCTAACAGATATCAGAGCTAAAAGATAAAACTGCTGTAGAATAAAATCAACCACTGTACAACTGAAAATAAAACAACAAGGTCCATCTCCCAAAAATGATAATCATACATTAACCTCGAGTACAAAACTGTTAGCTCAACAGGGAGGTATCTCAAGTAAAACATCAGTGTACAAGCTCTCAATACATCATATCCTCACTACATCAGTCTCTCAAAAGAGGAAATAAATACCAATCTACCGACTATACTGAAGATCTCCTCCAAAGGGGGTACCGCTACTCTCCAAAGATGGGTCTGGATCTAGCTCGCTACTCCCTCACCACGCACAGCAACCACAGAACGGCAACACCCGCCAAGACTCTGCAAAACAAAGAGGAGAAAGGACAAAAGGGGGAAAACCCCCAACGGGCGTGAGAACTACGCAATAAGGGAGTTCTCAGTGGGTATCGCCACAAGGCCCGACGATCTGCCCACCAAGACTACTAGAGGCAAAAGATAACCGATGCAGTAAAACTGAAAGAAGAAGCTGGAAACACTCTACAGCTACCATGCCTCTATCCAAATGCTCAAATGGGGAAACTCTGATGAAGATATGCAACACTCGCACACGAGGTGCTCAATTGACCCAATCGAGCTGACTGCCACATCGGGTCCAGTCAAACCTGCGCCCACCTACAACCACCTCCCGCTGACGGGCAGGAATTACGTAGGGCGTCCAAACGGACTAACACGCTATTGAGTAGTGGCTCATGCAGGCTATAGCCATAATCCATGCTCTCCCTCTCAGAACGGATAGACTCAAGATGCTCAACCTCTCACACAATGGTCAAAGAACTCACAACGACCACGGGACCACCGTCAAACCCCGAACGGTTCCCAACAATACAAGCACTGGTCTAAACAAAGCTACTAGACTCCACTCGGTCCCCCAGGCACGAGTGTAACAAAAAGTATCTGCCTGAATAAACCCAATCGATAGACCAGTAATCACTGGTACTTGCCTGCTCTGCTGTCGAACTCAAGAACCCTGCCTGGTGCCCGGCGCTCACACCGTGGAAAGCCTACTCCGGAGTGGCACTCGAGGGGAGCGACCCACACGAGTAAAGTATCACTGTATCAAGCATCACTGCATCGAGTATCTCTGTAACCACTGTCTCATAATAGCAGGACTGGATCAAGACTATGATCAAAGTGGGAAACTCCGTCCACTAACAAAACCCCGATCTGATGCAATAGTACTCAAAAAGTGGGAAACACCATCCACTAGAACAAATCTGATACCCAATCTGATGCAATAGTCAACATCCGGTCAACCGCCCAAAGTCCGCGGTCACCGCAATAACCCACAACCCACAATTGGGTAAATTAATCAAGATCCGGTCAACCGCCTACTGTCCGCGGTTGCCGCAATAACCCACAATCCACAATTGGGTAAATTAATCAAGATCCGGTCAACCGCCTACTGTCCGCGGTTGCCGCAATAACCCACAATCCAACATCAAGCACACCCTGTCTCTGACCCTAAGGTCCCAGCTACACTATCCCAAACCTCTGCTCGAACCCGAGCAACATGACTCAAAAGTCTAAATAAAAAGGAGAAAGAAAGCAATCATGGTTTCTCCTAAGTCAAATTCCAATATGTAGTGCAGCAGTAAAAGATGGCCTAACTATATGTCCATACACATATGTCCATACAAGCATTCATTTGTCCTCAAGAAGAATAAAGAAAATAAACCTCATGCCAAAATTATCAATGACCATACCTGTCCATAATTCTCAATCCATAATGGCTCCTCAGAGTAGAACCTGCACATAACTACATAATCCTATCCCAATGCATAAACCATCCTCATAAAAGGTTATGTGCTAATATGGCATGATAATTAATCATATAGGGTATCCTTGCCTTAGATAAGCTTTCACTAATCATCAACATGACTATTTGATTAATACCATTGTCATACTGTGAATAATTCACTTGCAATTTCCATAAAATCCTCATTGTTAAACTTACCGATCAATCCCAGCTATTGTACCATTCACCTGCATGCAATGCTAACATATGAAAATTTAGAGAACCGTCCACCGGTTCCGGGAATAAGGCACCCACCTGAAAAGCTGACTGTCCAAAGCCCAACAGCTGAAAATACCAAATAACTCTAATCCCTTGCTCCAATAAGTTCAGCACACCCGTAACACTCCTGGCACAATACAAAGTCCACTAATTACACTAGGCTCCCAAATATAGCACTTAAAACCACATACAACCTCGAATTCTGAACTGTTAAATTATCACCTGCAGATAGTGCCCAGAAAAATCCAATAAAAATATCACAGCAATCCTTGCGTCGATAGCTTCGAAATGGTACCTTGCACGCCCAAATCGGAGTTCGGTAAGTCAAGATAAAAATTCGGCAAGGGGGTACACTCATACAAAAATCTGTATTAAAACTGTACACTGTTCACTGAGAAAACAGTAATTTTCTCCTCTGATGAAATCTCAGAAAAATCCAAGAAAAATACGAGCGCGTTCCTTGCGATCTGTAGATGAAAAAGTTGTATAAGCTCATTTCCGGCTGATGCTTGTGCGCAAAGATATGGCCAAAACACCTTGATGCTGTCCCACAAAGCCAAACCGAAAATGGGTCACAGTGTTGCCTCGGGATCCGTGCCAAAAACTCACAAAGGGAAAGCGCGATCAATACAAAAGATGAAGCCCTACCTCTTAGGAGTCTGTCGGCGCAAGAATCACAGAAAAATGAGGTCGGGGTAGCCCAGGGGAGCCAAAACACTGTCGCTGCGCCGAAGAAGAACACTAGAAAGCAACATCGCGCCGCACCGTAAAATGGGGAACCTCGGGATTCGTGCCTCCAAAAATCCTAGAACTTGGCAGGAAGATCAAGAATTAAGAGTAGAACAAGTCTTCTTCAAGGTGCTCGGGCAGATGGTGCGTGGGCTGAGAGAAAAGAGCCAAAGAAGAGGGCTCGGGCTGCCTATTTATAGGCTGAGGAAACAATTGGAAAAATTCCCATTGTGTCCCAACTTTCGGGCGCCCGGAAATTTCCGGGCGCGCACAGTGCGGCCCGGCCCACCACTTTCGGGCGCGCACAGTGCGGCCCGGTCCACCACACAGTCCAGTCCACTACTCCCCCGGGCCCCCACTGCACCCGGTGCACCTGCGCCCGCGAATGGCGACGCGACACGTGGCCCGGCAAACCCGTGCACCACGCACGTCGCGCCGTGGACCGCGCACGTCGCGGCTGACCCGGGCCGTACGGCCACCTGCCCCCGCCGTACGGCCACCTGCCCCGGTCACCCACTCCACCGGTTGCGTGGACCGGGAGCACAACACCGAACCAATCACCTCACGCCACGTGTCCACCCGGTCTACCGTGCACCCGGGCCCAATTTCAGTGGACCGCTCCCGCTGAACCGGCCAACCGGAGAGCGCCACGTGGCCCGCCCCCGGTGCACGACCTCCGCGGTGGACCGCGCGCCTGCCCGCGCGCTCAGCCGCCTGCCCGGGCCCTCAGCCGCCTGCCCGCGGCCGCCAAAACCCTGCCCGAGGCTGCGCCGCCGCCCGCCGACGCCGCCCGCCGCCGCCGGCGATCGCCGGAAATACTGTTCCGGCATGAACAGTACCCGCAAGCTAAAAAACAGTAAGTAAATAGCCCATCTTGACCGTTTTCGCGCGCTGATTCCAAATCCGGCGTCCATTTTGCCAAATTCCAATCCTATAAATGTCGGAGGCTCCCGGAAAGGTATTTTTAATCCGAAATCCGCGCCGAGCCTAAATTTGATATCCACTCCTCGCGTAAACTCTTCTAAACATCCGATGGGGTCCCCCGACCACCCACGAGATCCATTTTAAGCCCCGAGTCCATCTCTTGTGTCCAAACTGGCGCGCGAACACCGCCGACATGCCACGTAGGCTTCCAGAAGCTGCTGGTCACACTGTAGAAGCCCTGCAAAGATCCGGGTCACCACATCCTCCCCCACTAAAAGAAAGTTTCGTCCTCGAAACTAGAGCAACTCCCAAGGAGTATCAGAAACCAGGGGTCAAAATTCAACACCGCCGTCTCCAGCTCCCAAGTCACCTATCACTCCCCGTGATTACTCCTTAGCAACAACAACAGCAACAACCAGTACGGCATAGCCCGATTGCGCAATTCCCTCACCTCACGAGTCGGAATTCGCAACGGGCGTCCCTCGTACTCCAAACTCTCACAGACCCCAAAAGGAACGAGTCAAACACGGGCGAGGGGTCCAAAACATGACACTCCAGAGCTGAGACGCAGAAAAACCTCAAAAACTCCAACAAAAGGCGGGGGGAAAAGGAACAAATAGCCTGAGTAACACGCTCTAAAATCACTCCCAAGAGCCAGCTCAACCAAAGCGACCCGAATCACATCCACACAAACACCTGCACAGAAAAGGGGCCCAAACAAGCAGGGGTTCACACTCGGTCGCCCTCAACACTTAACCTCCTAAGTGGATTGCTCAGCCGCAGCCTCTCATCAAAAGGGATCCTCAGGGACTCAACTCAAATCCTGCACACAAGGATGGCCCCACACAGTGCCAGCTATGGAACCGTCAAACTCGACTCCAAATAGCTCTTCTGCTCCAGGCATCTGCCACCACAGTGGCTCTGTCGGGGTGATACTGGATGCTCACAAAATCCAATGGTGGCTCTACAGCCACTACGGGAGGTATCACTATAACTCACAAATCCATCTCCCACCACTGACTAGGTTAGAATCGGCGCTGGTACCAATCTCATCACCCGGTCATCAAGCTCTGCTGGCACTATCCGGTCCAAAAACTCCTCACCCCAACAATGACCGTCGATCTCGGCCAGTCTTAAATAGCATCCACTTTGGCCGAATTTCCACCGCCGCCCCTTCGGCTAGAAGAAGTAATCTAGGAAGATATGCTCTCGAAGCTAAAACTTGCACCACAACGACATGGCAAAAAGCTTCTTCCCCACAGATCTTGTCACACCATATACAAATGCTGCACAAGCTCTAAACACTCAGGGAGGGGGTAAAACCAAAATATTCCTGGAGGATGCCGCTATCAAACCGTTCAAGGCCAACTGAAACACAGAATTCCTCAATCTAGAGGCAACAGGGCATTAGTCAATCCATTGGCTTCACTGTACTCGTAATGCCCCTACTGTGTCCTGAACACCATCTAGACAATGCCCTCAGCTGAAGTTCCAAATTGGCGTAGGCATCAAACAATAACTGCCGGAATATAGCTCCTTCAAAAGGTTCTAAATAATACCTGGACCTGCCTGGACTCCAATCCCAAAGGGCTCTCACCGTCGTGTATCAACGACGTGGCACTAGGTCAAACAGACCCTCTATCCAACAGATCCCTGCACCGGTGCGATCAACTCTCCCAGCTCTTACCGATAATCCAAGTGGTGCTACTAAGGTTGGCGCGGTTTCCAGAACCACGTCAACCGCAATCAAACTCTCCCTAACAGGCGGCATAATCATCAACTCGAGTGGACTCACACCCGGGATTTCGCAGCAATAGAAATATCCTTTGGTCCCGGCGCCACCATAAGCTCCGCTCACACAGTCGCTAAACCCTGTGTGCTCGAACAATCTCCCCATAACAAGCCTCCTTTGTCTGCCTCGCAAAAGTCACAATCAGCACCCTCTCTGCACTTAACCATCCAGTGGTGCCGTGCCAACCAATCCCAAGCACTGGGTCAAAACATCGAACTGCCACCCATATCAAGAGGTTTGCAGGTATAACTCATGGTCTCAACGACACTGAACAAAACCCACAAGCCTCCTTCACATGCATAACACCGATGGTATTCAGTACCTCTAGTGCACGTGGTAATAACTCTGCCTTTAGTCCATGCCGGAAAGCGAGGTACACTAACTCCGACTGCGGTGATGAAATCACACCTGCAACAACCCGATCCACTGCCGTGGCGCCCTCCAACTAGGCGGCACAAGCTCATCCACACGATGCAAGCGGTTGTCGCTTAGTCCATCAGAAAATATCCCAACAATCACAAGGGAGCACGACCTCTGTCTCTGCTCACGCTGAGGCAACAGATACGATCCTCCGCAGACAACAAACCACGCTACCGTTGCGCTACTCTGATATAGACACTGATACTGCCATCGGGGTCCGCCCGATCCCCAACATCTCAGAAGTCCATCATTGCAACCGTCATAAGACAAAACACCATTAATCCATGCAATTCCCTATACACTTATCCTTTCTAAGCTCACCCCTCAATCCCATATGATACAATCAAAATATGCAAGTTATAAATCACAAAGGGTAGAATTCCCTTGGGTAAGCTTTGCATTAACCATCCACAAGGATATCCACCACCCAGGAAAGCAAAACGAAAATGCCTCTGCCTGCCGATCTGTCCTCCATCACCTAGCGCCAAGCGCCTCCCTCCAGAACTCGCCTCTAGCGGCAGATCCCCATCCAAGGAACTGCAGTGTCCAGCTCCAAACACAATGCCTACTCCGACGAGGCATCCACAGTCCAAAACCCGAACATGAGAGACCGAAAAGAAACTAAAGAGTATCCTGGTGCAATCCACTCCCAATCTCACTTATCCTATGTGCCTCGTCCCTCGAAACCTGGAGCACCAGTTCAACAACTGCATAAACTCTCTAGCACAGGGAGGCTCTCAATTGATCACTCCATCACCCCCAACCACGACTCTGCCTCCAAAGGCTCCAAGCTCAATCTTACGAGTCGGGGTGGTTCATCTGCCAAATCTGGCTCACTAAATCAAACATGCCCCATAGCTCCTCGGCTGTCAACCATCCACCCTACCTCAGTGCCTTGGCACTAAACATTGGCACGGAGGGGGCCACTCGCTCTATTGGCACTACAAAAATCCCTGCCGCAGAGGGTACTACATCCTAGTGGTCTCAGAAGGAAAGTACAGTCGGGCTTCCCACTGCTCTGACAACTGCGTCACCAAACTAGCTGCTCACACTGTCGCTGATATGCCTCTGACAATCCTGTCATCTGGGTACGGAGTTCTCTGACCTCAATCCGGGTATCCGACCCAAAACCAACCGCTCAAGCTCAACTGCCATGACAGGATGCACAAAGGTCCCAAACCCAGCGTCGGGGAGACACCGCTCGCCACGACGAGACCACAAATCAGCACACAACAACGCTCGACCCAATCCAGCGAAAGTCTAGAGCATGTCGCCCATTCCATAGCGTTATGTTGTCTGCAGCCAACATAACTACTTAGGAGAATAAACATGCCAATCACTCATCCCGTCCCTCGGGAGAGGTGCAAAACTCAATCAGGACTCTCGCTACAAATCACGACTCTCACGAAGTCATCCTAGGGTCCAACCACAAGCCTAGGGTTTCTAAGTCCACCATGACCTACAACCTAGGCTCTGATACCACCTAATCTGTCACGCCCCGGGGTCGAAACTGCGACCCGGGCTCGCCAACAGATCCGCCACCTATGCCAAACCCGCATAGGCGAAGCGTCCTACCTGCAAAAAGAGCTACAGCTAACAGATATCAGAGCTAAAAGATAAAACTGCTGTAGAATAAAATCAACCATTGTACAACTGAAAATAAAACAACAAGGTCCATCTCCCAAAAATGATAATCATACATTAACCTCGAGTACAAAACTGTTAGCTCAACAGGGAGGTATCTCAAGTAAAACATCAGTGTACAAGCTCTCAATACATCATATCCTCACTACATTAGTCTCTCAAAAGAGGAAATAAATACCAATCTACCGACTATACTGAAGATCTCCTCCAAAGGGGGTACCGCTACTCTCCAAAGATGGGTCTGGATCTAGCTCGCTACTCCCTCACCACGCACAGCAACCACAGAACGGCAACACCCGCCAAGACTCTGCAAAACAAAGAGGAGAAAGGACAAAAGGGGGAAAACCCCCAACGGGCGTGAGAACTACGCAATAAGGGAGTTCTCAGTGGGTATCGCCACAAGGCCCGACGATCTGCCCACCAAGACTACTAGAGGCAAAAGATAACCGATGCAGTAAAAACTGAAAGAAGAAGCTGGAAACACTCTACAGCTACCATGCCTCTATCCAAATGCTCAAATGGGGAAACTCTGATGAAGATATGCAACACTCGCACACGAGGTGCTCAATTGACCCAATCGAGCTGACTGCCACATCGGGTCCAGTCAAACCTGCGCCCACCTACAACCACCTCCCGCTGACGGGCAGGAATTACGTAGGGCGTCCAAACGGACTAACACGCTATTGAGTAGTGGCTCATGCAGGCTATAGTCATAATCCATGCTCTCCCTCTCAGAACGGATAGACTCAAGATGCTCAACCTCTCACACAATGGTCAAAGAACTCACAACGACCACGGGACCACCGTCAAACCCCGAACGGTTCCCAACAATACAAGCACTGGTCTAAACAAAGCTACTAGACTCCACTCGGTCCCCCAGGCACGAGTGTAACAAAAAGTATCTGCCTGAATAAACCCAATCGATAGACCAGTAATCACTGGTACTGCCTGCTCTGCTGTCGAACTCAAGAACCCTGCCTGGTGCCCGGCGCTCACACCGTGGAAAGCCTACTCCGGAGTGGCACTCGAGGGGAGCGACCCACACGAGTAAAGTATCACTGTATCAAGCATCACTGCATCGAGTATCTCTGTAACCACTGTCTCATAATAGCAGGACTGGATCAAGACTATGATCAAAGTGGGAAACTCCGTCCACTAACAAAACCCCGATCTGATGCAATAGTACTCAAAAGTGGGAAACACCATCCACTAGAACAAATCTGATACCCAATCTGATGCAATAGTCAACATCCGGTCAACCGCCCAAAGTCCGCGGTCACCGCAATAACCCACAACCCACAATTGGGTAAATTAATCAAGATCCGGTCAACCGCCTACTGTCCGTGGTTGCCGCAATAACCCACAATCCACAATTGGGTAAATTAATCAAGATCCGGTCAACCGCCTACTGTCCGCGGTTGCCGCAATAACCCACAATCCAACATCAAGCACACCCTGTCTCTGACCCTAAGGTCCCAGCTACACTATCCCAAACCTCTGCTCGAACCCGAGCAACATGACTCAAAAGTCTAAATAAAAAGGAGAAAGAAAGCAATCATGGTTTCTCCTAAGTCAAATTCCAATATGTAGTGCAGCAGTAAAAGATGGCCTAACTATATGTCCATACACATATGTCCATATAAGCATTCATTTGTCCTCAAGAAGAATAAAGAAAATAAACCTCATGCCAAAATTATCAATGACCATACCTGTCCATAATTCTCAATCCATAATGGCTCCTCAGAGTAGAACCTGCACATAACTACATAATCCTATCCCAATGCATAAACCATCCTCATAAAAGGTTATGTGCTAATATGGCATGATAATTAATCATATAGGGTATCCTTGCCTTAGATAAGCTTTCACTAATCATCAACATGACTATTTGATTAATACCATTGTCATACTGTGAATAATTCACTTGCAATTTCCATAAAATCCTCATTGTTAAACTTACCGATCAATCCCAGCTATTGTACCATTCACCTGCATGCAATGCTAACATATGAAAAGCTGACTGTCCAAAGCCCAACAGCTGAAAATACCAAATAACTCTAATCCCTTGCTCCAATAAGTTCAGCACACCCGTAACACTCCTGGCACAATACAAAGTCCACTAATTACACTAGGCTCCCAAATATTGCACTTAAAACCACATACACCTCGAATTCTGAACTGTTAAATTATCACCTACAGATAGTGCCCAGAAAAATCCAATAAAAATATCACAGCAATCCTTGCGTCGATAGCTTCGAAACGGGACCTTGCACGCCCAAATCGGAGTTCGGTAAGTCAAGATAAAAATTCGGCAAGGGGGTACACTCATACAAAAATCTGTATTAAAACTGTACATTGTTCACTGAGAAAAACAGTAATTTTCACCTCTGATGAAATCTCAACAAACATCAAGAAAAAAATACGAGCGCATTCCTTGCGATCTGTAGATGAAAAGTTGTATAAGCTCGTTTCCGGCTGACGCTTGTGCGCAAAGATATGGCCAAAACACCTTGATGCTGTCCCACAAAGCCAAACAGAAAATGGGTCACAGTGTTGCCTCGGAATCCGTGCCAAAAACTCGCAACGGGAAAGCGCGATCAATACAACAGATGAAGCCCTACCTCTTAGGAGTCTGTCGGCGCAAGAATCACAGAAAAGGAGCTCGGGGTAGCCCACGGGAGCCAAACACTGTCGCTGCGCCGAAGAAGAACACTAGAAAGCAACATCGCGCCGCACCGTAAAATGGGGAACCTCGGGATTCGTGCCTCCAAAATCCTAGAACTTGGCAGGAAGATCAAGAATTAAGAGTAGAACAAGTCTTCTTCAAGTGCTCGGGCAGATGGTGCGTGGGCTGAGAGAAAAGAGCCAAGAAGAGGGCTCGGGCTGCCTATTTATAGGCTGAGGAAACAATTGGAAAAATTCCCATTGTGTCCCAACTTTCAGGCGCCCGGAAATTTCCGGGCGCGCACAGTGCGGCCCGGCCCACCACTTTCGGGCGCGCACAGTGCGGGCCCGGTCCACCACACAGTCCAGTCCACTACTCCCCGGGTCCCCACTGCACCCGGTGCACCTGCGCCCAGCGAATGGCGACGCGACACGTGGCCCGGCAACCCGTGCACCACGCACGTCGCGCCGTGGACCCGCGCACGTCGCGGCGACCCAGGCCGTACGGCCACCTGCCCCGCCGTACGGCCACCTGCCCCGGTCACCCACTCCACCGGTTGCGTGGACCGGGAGCACAACACCGAACCAATCACCTCACGCCACGTGTCCACCCGGTCTACCGTGCACCCGGGCCCAATTTCAGTGGACCGCTCCCCGCTGAACCGGCCAACCGGAGAGCGCCACGTGGCCCGCCCCGGTGCACGACCTCCGCGGGTGGACCGCGCGCCTGCCCGCGCGCGTCAGCGCCTGCCCGCGCCCTCAGCCGCCTGCCCGCGGCCGCCAAACGCACTGCCCGAGGCTGCGCCGCCGCCCGCCGACGCCGGCCGCCGCCGGCGATCGCCGGAAATACTGTTCCGGCATGAACAGTTACCCGCAAGCTCAAAAACAGTAAGTAAATAGCCCATCTTGACCGTTTCGCGCGCGTGATTCCAAATTCCGGCGTCCATTTTGCCAAATTCCAATCCTATAAATTGTCGGAGGCTCCCGGAAAGGTATTTTTAATCCGAAATCCGCGCCGAGCCTAAATTTGATATCCACTCCTCGCGTAAACTCTTCTAAACATCCGATGGGGTCCCCCGACCACCCACGAGATCCATTTTAAGCCCCGAGTCCATCTCTTGTGTCCAAACTGGCGCGCGAACACCGCCGACATGCCACGTAGGCTTCCAGAAGCTGCTGGTCACACTGTAGAAGCCCTGCAAAGATCCGGGTCAACCACATCAACCCGGATCTTTGGATTAGTCCTCTATATAAATGATATAATAGGACTAAATCTCTAACCCGGCTATAGCATTTTGGATGGTAGCAAGATCCGAGAGGAACATGAGAGTTAAGCGTGCTAGAGCTAGAGTAGTTCTAGGATGGGTGACCCCCTGGGAAGTGGGGCGTCACAGTTGGTATCAGAGCCATTCACCAGCCGGAAATGTGAGATGAGTCTCGGCTGAGCCAGAGGTATTTAGGGCGGTAGAGAGAGGCTCCACGGCTAATGACCGTTGTGAGTGAGTGCAGCTCCTCACAAGGTCGGTTAAGGCTAGCGAGACGAGTCTCACATCGCCTGGTGCTTGTGAGTGTGCTTGAGCCTGACGTGGACGTCAGGGCTTAAAGGGGGGAAGAATGTAACACCCCGGAATTTGATTAGTCCTCTATATAATGATATAATATGACTAAATCTCTAACCCGGCTATGCATTTTGGATGGTAGCAAGATCCAAGAGGAACATGAGAGTTAAGCGTGCTAGAGCTAGAGTAGTTCTAGGATGGGTGACCCCTGGGAAGTGGGGCGTCGCATAGATGAAGTGACCAACAGAACAAGTACTCTTTGTCGAGCATGGCGGATTTGATTTACCAGCTGCAAAGGTCCCGGGTCTTCTTGAAGGTTTGATTTGCAATCTGGTTTTCTCGACCGTATATGGCTGCCTGTGGATGCCGTAGAGTTGGGGAATTGCTTCTACACCCTGACGGTTTTTTTGATTAGAGATCAGATTCCGCGTGATTAGTTGGGGGACTTTTAGTGGATACCTCGGGAGTACGGAGGTACTCGGATCGAACTTTTGTGCCGATGGACATGTGGTTGGATTACCGGGGCCGGGGAGGAGAGGATACATTTGCTGACGCAGACTACTTGTAGCTCGAGCGGTTAGCCCAGCTGTACTCGTTGAGGCGGTGCGGTTTTCGGAGTGCCCGCCTCTATTTTATTCTAGTTAGAGACCCGAGGATTGCATCGCGTCTCTGGAGGAGGATTAGTCAGCCTTGGAGCTTTGAGTTGAGAATGATTGTATTGCCAACCCCCCCCCCCCCCCCCGCCCCGCCCACTTGTTCGAGGTTCCGGCTTGAGGGATGACCTTAGTTTCAAGGATGAAACTTTCTTTAGTGGGGGGAGGATGTGATGACCTGGATCTCCGCAGAGCTGTTGCAGTGCGATGGGTGACTTCTGGGGGCCTGTACTGTGTATTGGAGGTGTTTGTGCACAAATTGGACACAAGTGTTGGACTCAGGAATTAAAATGGATCACGAGGGTAATCGGATGATCCCATCGGATGTTTAGAAGGGGTTTTCGCGTGAAACAGACATTAGAATTGGACTTATTACAAAATTGGGTTAAAAACACTTGTCTGGATGCATTTGGCAAATTCGGAATTAGAATTTGGCAAATCGGACAACGGATTTGGATTCAGTGCGCAAAAAAATGATGAAAATTGACTACTTATTTGTATTTTCGGAGCTCAGATGCCCGTGCACGGATTTCGAGGCTTTGGTACTATTCCGGCACTGCGGGCAGCGCCGGCCGGCGGGGGCAGCAGGACACCACGGCGGCGGTGGCGCAGCGGCGGGCAGCATCGCGGGCAGCGCGCAGGACGAGGGGAAGCGAGGAGGCGCGCGGGCAGGGCGCGGTTCAACGGAGCAGGTGTGCCAGGTGGCAGCTTCCCATTGGAGCGCGGTGGACACGTGGCAGCGTTTTGTGGTTGGTAAGATAGGAGGCGCGGTCCACGGAGCTGCAGCGGGGGGTGGCGCATGGACCGGGGGGAAAGTGGCGGATTCCGGTTGGTGGGCTCAAGAGGGCGGGGTACACGGAGGGCACGGGGGCGCCTTGGGGCGCGTGCAAGTGCATGGGCGACTGGAGGCGTGGCAGGTGAAAAGTGGGCGCTGTCGGGCGGCCTGTCAGGGCGGGTCACATGGCGACCTGCCATTGGCGGGGCGGGCGCCACCTACCGCTCTTAACAGGTCGCGGGCGACGTGGCGCGCGCTGAGCGGCTGGGGACGAGTCCGCTGTTTGGGGCTACGTGCCGCAGGGAGGTGGATTCAGGCGTTGCTGTGTTGGGAGTCACAGCGGATTCGGGCGCCCGAATCTGGTCCGAGCGCCCGAAGCCGGGGACCCAGGGGTTATTTTGTTATTTGTTTCGTTTGGCCATATAAAAAGGCCGGTTTGAGCTGCGATTTGGACCTTTTCGGAGCTGTTTCTCTGGGA